>JANAVB010007399.1:32985072-33043376 GCA_029216955.1 Iris pallida
TATCACAGGCCTAGTTACTAACAAGATGCAGTTGAGACATTCCCGCAGTCACAAGTCCTGTAGACTTTTCAGGCTATCCAGGCGAAAGTTACGAGAGATATCAAGTTACAAGAGTTATCAAGATTTCTGGTGTACCTGAGTACTTAGGATACAAGAAGTGCAGCACATGACAGTGTGCTGGAAATATGTCCTACTCGATGGCAGGCTACAAGTCCACAAGTGTGGCCGGGATAACGGGATCGCCTGTAACTGAGAAATCTCTCTATATGAACTACTTGATCATTCTAGTTGTTTAACCTAGTCAGATTCATTATGAATTTCTGACCCTGGTAACCAGAAATCCATGTCCTAGACATGATGCAAGATAAGACATGTAGCTTATACAATCACAATCATGAAAATCAATCACGGAGTCAAGACAAGAGTTACACTAGCAAGACTGTAATAGCTGTCGCAACAACATTCAGGGTTATACATGTCATGTCAGGTTACTTGTCATATCAAGAATACTTGTCAGGAGTGCGCCTCGACGGGCCACTAGCAATATTATCAAGACATGATCATATTATCATGTTCAAGTTCAAGTTTAAGCTTATCAAGTCGGGTCGTCACAATTTAGGCCAAGTATAGAAAAACATGCAAGGAAGATCAAGAACATCCATGGGTGATTGAAACTGTTAATCACAAAAAAACTCTAGTTAAAGTGAGACAAAAATTTTCAAAGCCAAGACGAAGATCTACAACTGTCATGTTTTAAGTTTTACAAGATTCTAGCTACAAAATAGCTTAAACAGATAAAAATAGTACAAATTCGTGCATGGACAATTCTGGGCAAATTCGACGCATGGGAATTTCCTGTACAAATCCGCGCTTGGGAATTTCCTGCACAAATTTGCGCATGGGAATTTTTTGCACAAATTTGCGCATGGAAATTTCCTGCACAAATTCGTGCATAAAAATTTTGGGCAATCCGACGCATGGAAATTCTGGGTAATCTGATGTATAGGAATTTTGGGTAATCCGGCGCATAGGAATTCTGGGTAATCAGGCGCATGGGAATTCTTAGAAAATTCGGTACATGAGACTTTTTTGCACAAATTTGTGCATGGAAAATTCCTGCACAAATCCACGCATGGGAATTTCCTGCACAAATCCACGCCTGAGAAAAAATCACGATGCATCTTCAGTACATGCACATAGGGAACCTACGCGCATGACATGCTCGGAGTCAAAGGATGCGTTGCCAGGACTTCACGGCGCATGACCTCTCGGTGCATGGCCTCCCGAGCGCATGGGGGTCATCGTCCCCAAACATCAAGTTCAGCTATGGAAGTTCCAAAAACTTGCCATAGCCATAACTTCCTCATCCGAACTCGAAATCAAGCAAAATAAAAGCAAAAACTGCATGAAATCAAATTCTCTACAACATGGAACCACTAGTTTTTGGAAATACCAAGTTTTTAGAGATCAAAACCAAGAAAAATAAGAAAACTTTAAAACTTAGTTCTATAAAAATATAACCATCAAAACCAAAAGTTTTAAGTCTCTAAAGATACTTAGAATCATACAAGGAAGAAAAATAAAACAATAAAAAAGTGGACAACCATCATGTTCTCCATGGAGCAAGTATACTTGCCTTAGGTTGGTGGATTGGTGGGAGGAGTAATGGAGAAGAGCAAATGAAGAATGAATGAGAGGAGAGAGAAGAAGTTGGTATATATATTAAGGCAAACATATTAAACCAACCCAAACTAAACCAAACCACGCCAGCATGTCATGTAGAACCATGGTAAACCAAAAAAAGACTAGCCAGGAACAAACCAAAACTAAACGAAGCCAAGACTAAGCAAGACAAGTCCAACTAGGGGTCACGTGACAAATATCAGAAATTCGTACACATATACCAAAAATACGTAGAACGAAAAAAGGTAGTGACAACTCTACCCACCTTAAAAGAATTACGTCCTTGGAATTTAATCAAGTAGCTAGAGGTATCGGGGCAAGCAATACTAACTACAGGCAATCTATAACTAGCGGTCAATCAAGCAATCATTCATGCAAGCAAGAAATTCAAGACATAAGGCATAAGAAAGATATTGTAACTTATGAGTCAAACAGGTGTGGATATTATGATCGGATATCATCCTCACGTTCCCAGGTTGACTCACCCAAAGAGTGATGACCCCAAGCGATACAGACTGAACTAATAGTCTTGTTCTTGAGTACCTTCTCTCTTTAGTCTAATATGGATATGGGCCTTTCCTAATACGAAAGGTTGGCACCAACCACTAATTTTGAATGATCAAGGATATGGCTCGGATCCAGGATATACCGTCATAATTAGGATACATAAAACACGTTACGTACTTCATGTAATGATGGCGGAAGAGCGAGACGATAGGACACATCACCTACTCGCTCGAGAAATATCAAACAATCCTATATACCTAGGACTAAGCTTTTTCTGTACGTCGAATCGAATAACGCCATGGGTAGGCGAGATCCTAAGAAATACGTGGTCGCTGATAGAAAACTTAACTGGACGCCGATAAGAATCGGCCCAATGGTGTTGACGATTTTGGGCAACTCGAAGATGATCTCTAACTTGTCTAACCACCTCGATAGTCTGAGTAACCATTTCTGGACCAAGCATCTGCCTCTCGCCTATATCGTCCCAGGCTAAAGGTGATATGCACTTCTTTCCATACAGTGCCTCAAATTGTGCCATCTGGATACTGGCCTAAAAACTATTATTGTAGGAGAACTCCACTAGATGCACGTGATCTTCCCACGAACTACCAAAGTCAAGTGTACAGGATCATAACATATCCACAAGATTTTGAATCATGTGCTCCGACTGACCTTCTGTCTGCGGATGATAAGCTAAACTAAACTTACGACGAGTCCCCAAACTCTCTCGAAGACTCCGCCAAAAGTTTGATGTAAATCTCGAATCTCTGTCGGATACAATACTGATTGGAACTCCATACAATCTGACTATCTTCCTGAGGTACATCTTTGTAAGCTGATCCATCGACTAACCAATTCTTAAAAAAAAAGAAAAAAAGCTACTTTTGTGAGTCGGTCAACTATAACCCATATTGCATCTCTCCCAGTTGGGGATTTAGTTAACCCAGTCATAAAATCTATGGTAATGTGTTCCTATTTCCATTTTGGGATCGGTAAAAGTTGAAGAAGTCTAACTGCTCTCTGATGTTCAGCCTTGACTTGCTGGCAAACCAAAAAACGATAGACAAACCGAGCTATCTTCCTCTTCATGCCATTCCACCAGCAATGTTGACGAATATCACGATACATCTTTGTGCTACCAGGATGGATTGAATACTATGAACTGTGAGCCTCCGCCATGATCTCTTACTTGATATCACTACTGGGTACACAAAGATGTCTTCCATGCCAGAGGGTGTCATCTTCGTGAATGCATAACTCGGCTCTTCGTTCCGCTTCACATTCTGTCCTAAGCCGCTGAAGCTTGGAATTCGTTGATTGAGCTATCTTGATTCTCTCAACTACGCTGAACTGAACTTGCATATTGGCCATCAATGCCACGTTGTTAGAAAGAACTATCTCTATTCCCATTTTTTGAAGATTTGATAATAACCCAGGTTGTGCTGTTAGGAAATAAGCTCCTACTCTTCTACAAAACGCATCTACAACTACGTTGGTCTTTTCAGGATGGTACTACAGGTTGATGTCATAATCTACTAGTAACTCTAGTCATCTTCTCTGACGCATATTGAGATCTTTCTGGGTAAACACATACTTGAGACTCTTGTGGGCGGTGAAAATTTATACCCGATCTTCATACAAGTAATGTCTTCAAAGCTTGAGTCCAAAAATCACCGCTGCTAACTTCAAGTCATGTGTTGGTTAATTCTTCTCGTGATCATGAAGCTGACATGATGCGTAAGCTACTACCTTGCCATGTTGCATTAGGGCACATCCTAATTCCTTATCTGAAGCGTCACAATAAACTAAAAATCCTTCAGTTCCATCTGGAAGCGTGAGAATGGGTGCCGTCATCAATCCTTGCTTCAAATTCTCGAATGAACTTTGATATTCCGATGTCCAAGTAAACTACACATCCTTGCGGGTCAACTGCGTCAAGGGCTCTGAAATTCGAGTAAAGTTTGATACAAATTATCGGTAATAACCCACCAATCCTAGAAAACTATGAACTTCTGCGACGATGCTAGGTACTGGCCATATCTCTATAGCCACAATCTTCTGGGAATCCACTTCTACTCCACCTCTGGTGATGATATGACTTAAGTATGAAATACGATCAAGCCAAAATTTGTACTTGCTGAATATCGCATACAACTGGTACTCTCTGATAATCTGAAGGACTACTCGAAGATGCTGCTCATGCTCTGCTTCACTCTTGCTGTAGACTAAGATGTCATCTATAAACACTATTATAAACTGATCCAAATAGGGCATGCATATGCGATTCATGAGATCCATAAATACTGCTGGCGTATTGGTCGCTCCGAATGGTATAACGAGAAATTTCCAATATCCATATCTAGATCTAAATGTTGTCTTCAGGATGTTTTGCTCTCTGACTTTGATCTGATGGTACCCCGACCGCAAGTCAATCTTCGAGAATACTGTTGCCCCACTGAGTTGATCGAATAAATCATCTATCCTTGGTAGGGCATATCTGTTCTTGATTGTTACAAAATTCAAGGTACTAATCCACACATAATCTTGACGTACCATCCTTCTTCTTCACAATAAGCATCGGGGCTCCCCAAGGTGATCCACTAGCACGAATAAATTCTTTAGTTTTGAGTTTTTCAATCATTTTGTACATGATCTCCAATTCTGATGGTACCATTCTGTAGACTCTCTCTGATATTGGTGTCATCCCTGGAATCAAATCAATAGTGAACTCTATCTCTCTCTCTCTCTCTCTGGTGGCATGCTTGGAAGCTCTTCGGGAAATATGTCAGGAAATTCTTCTATTACTCTGGGAAATTGAACTGCTTCTGCTACTGTTATTCGCAAGACTGGTAGAGAAGGTTCTACTTTGCCTCTGGAAACAAAAAACTCTTCTTCGTCGGGAATATCAAAAATAATCCTGCCAACATGGCAGTCTATTCTTGCATACTGATCCTTCAACCAATTTATTCTTAGAACCATATTATAGTTGGCTATCGAAAATTCTATCAATCTAGCGGGGAACTCTCTACCGCTAACTATGATTCGATACGAGAAAAAGACTCTATCTACTCTCACAAGACCATATTATTCTTAGGACCACATTATAGTGGGCCTGAGCATACTGCTTGCGACCTATGCTGCTGGAATGCTTGAGCCTGAGGCGGTAATGTCCTCGAAGGCTGGTACTGCTGCTGCTGCACTGGTGCTTTTGCCCTAACCGATTGACTAGCTAGCATTGATAAAGATGAACTTGTTCTATTCGAGCAGGATTCGATTCTGCTATCTGATGTCCTACAATCTTAGCACAATCCCTATGCTCTACAATACTCTGAAATCACGTGCCCAAGCTTCCTACAATGAGAGCAGCCCACTGCAGAAGACTGCTTCTATTTCAAATATTGAGGGTACGTCGAAGTTGAGTATTGAATGAAAAAAACTAGTTTTGCACGCCTAGGAGCTCCAATAGTCAATGCCATAGCTGTCAGGACTGGTGCTGATGACTGGAATAATTGTCCGTGGGGCCACTTTCGTCCTCCAGTTCGATCTACTATCCTCTGTGAAGTATATTCATGCCTACTAGTTGCTCGCAAAACAACATCGAATGTCTGGTGCTCAAACTGCTCCACTGCAAGAATAATATCTAGGGGAAGTCCGTGCTGGAATCGCTGCGCTCGGTCCAATTCGGTTGCCGCCAAGATAGGAGCAAACCGACTAAATCTTGAAAACTCGACCGCATTTCCATCGACCATCCTTCCCATCTGCTTGAGATTGTTGAACCTTGTCTGCAGATCATAGCAAGCTACTGCATCAAAGTACTTTGTTTAAAATATATCACTGAATACCGCCCACATGATAGACGTCACCAACTAACTGCTTGCATCATCCACCAGCTGCAGGCTAAGTCCAACAATTGTAGTCGTACAACGACCACCTTCTCTTCTTCTGAAATCTGAGCTGTCTCCAGAATAACCTCTATATCCTGAATTCAAGCTAAGCATCAATAGAAATAGCATATTCACTACTGTCAAAGAAAGGAGGGTTCAGGCGCTTGAAGCTGTTTGCTGTATTGTTCCTTTGATAACCAACTCTGCCCATAACTGCTTGTACTGTCTGCTCCAGAGCATCATCTCGACGATCTTGTGATGCAAGCAAGTCCCAAATGAATCCTATTAGGGTTCTATTATGCATGCTGTACTGGTAGCTTTTGTTCCCCGAAAGGCATGACTCGGATGCTGCCCCTGAGTACTAGGCTTGGTCCTTAGGTTGCTGCTGCTGGATAATAGGAGGCGCCCCGTCCGGCTGATCAGTAGGACTAGGAATAATGCCATTGAAAAAATGACATGGAGAACAATAAGGAAGGACCAAGATAGATCAAAGATAAAGAACCTTATCAGGTCAAGATTCAGGAAGATTAAAAAACACGAGTAGAGATCAAGGGGTGAATGCTGATTGAGACATCTATTTAGTAAAATCCTCACACATCTTAATTTACAAGACCTGTATGGGCCACCACTTAAACCGTGTTATGTCCCAGCACCAGAATATTAGAGAGCGGAGGACAAACACATCCAGCTACGTACATTGGAGTGCAATACACTTCGCAATATGGTCACGGCTGTCAAGATACATGAGGGTTTATCTGCAATCCATCAGTCTTTTATGGTCAAGAATAAGCCTAGTGTCTCAATCTCAAGCAAGCAAATAGATGTTACAAGATATTTGATCATTAGACATATAAAATTAAGGTGTCACAAACATTATATATTCAGGTGATCATGAAGCTACTCATACAAAATACAATGACTAGCAAGAGTTAAGTCATACATGATCAATCCTAGGATAAGCTAATCATGTTACAGTCCTTAGGTAGACAAAAATAATGTTACAACACAAGCTAACACACGCTCGACGGCTAAATGGCTCGAAAGAATAAGTGACAGTAGAGTGAGAAAGCAAAAATAAGAAACTCACTCGTTGCCACGGTTACTCCTGGTATTCACCATCTGGCTGAAAAGCAGTTAGATCCTCGGGTATCACTCTGAAATATGGCCATACAAAACCTGCTGGGTCAGACCCCAGAAAGAGCAAGTACCACAAGGGAGGCTCCACTTATGAACTAAAACCAGCATATAAAGAATAGAAGAAACTGATACAAGCAACATAACTATAATAACGTAAAAGACAAGAGTTAAAAATGAACATACTTACTTGCATCGGGAAGAACAAGAGTTGGAATATAATTCCCATGTTAATCATGAGACAATCGTTCAGGCACGGCCAATCAAGTCCTACGGCTTGCTATCATTAGCTAACTAGGGTTATTACAGGACTAGTTACTAACAAGATGGACTTGAGATTTTTTGTAGTCACAAGTACTGTAGACTATCCAGGCAAAAGTTACGAGAGTTATCAAGTTACTAGGGTTATTACTGGAAATGTGCCCTACTCGACGACAGGCTACAAGTCCACAGGTGTGGTCGAGATAACATGATCGCCTGTAACTAGAAAATCTCTCTATATGAACTACTTGATCATTCTAGTTGTTTAACCTAGTCAGATTCATTATGAATTCCTGGCCGTGGTAACTAAAAATCTATGTCCTAGACATGATGCATGAGGGTGTGACAGTGAGAGTGAAAGAGTGGAAGGGTGTGTGTGTGTCCTAGTCAAATGTGTGTGTGTTAAGGGTGGGTGTGTGTACAGGCGAGAGCCTTAATATACTAAATTTTACTAAATTTACTTATTCGTTTCGGTTTCGATTTTAAAAAATTCGGTTCGGTTTCGGTTTTGAATATATTAAATTTACTTATTCGGTTTCGGTCCAATGTTAATATATACTCCTCTGTATATATATACTCCTCGAATATATATATATTTTATATATATATGTGTGTGTGTGTGTGTGTGTGTGTGTGTGTGGTGTGTGTGTGTGTGTGTTTGTGTACGTGTGTATGTTCCGACCCCCCGCGGCCAGCCACCCCTGATACTCATAGGGATAGTCCGATATCGATACTCATAGGAATAGCCCGATACCGATACTCATAGGAATAGTCCGATATCGATACCGATTTCGATACTCATAAGAATAGTCCGATACCGATATCGAGAAATGCCAAACTGTATCGGTATCGGACAGTATCGAACCGGTATCGGTCAGTATCGGAGCGAGACATGCCAAACTGTACACTACTTATACGTTGCATCTACACTATGTTATATATCATCCTGATTAATTGTTCATTAATCTTGGTTATCAACTCTTGACCTTGATTGATGATCTTGATCAAGAATTAATAATCCTGAATTAATTATAATTATTCTTGACTAATTCGTAGCTAGATTGTTACTAAACTGTACAAAACTTATATGTTGCTACACTCGTGTTGTCGTTTGTACATCCATGTATGATCAAAGAAGTAACGATCCATCGCAGATTGGAGGTAAAAATCTGTATCACAAGACTAACAGAATTACTATGTAATCAAGTACTCACCTATAACCGGATGTAACTGGAGTCGTTGGACCTATCGTGCAGTAATTGGTGGATCCGCTGGTATAGGCCGGATGTACTTAGTATCTACTGTATCAGATTAGTATCGGTCTATCGGTTTGGTATATGACGTATCAGATTGGAATTGGCCTTAACAAATTGGTATCGTCCTATCCGATATGTACATGTATCGTCCACATATCTAGGATTTATATTGGCCTTATCGATTTGATATTGGTCATATCCGATAGGTATCGACCGTGTTGGATTAGTATCGACCATTTCGGATTAGTATCGTGGAAGGTTTAGAAAAAACTGTACTTGGATTTCTCTCTTTTTGAGCTAGAATACCGTTGCAAGAGAGTCACCAGATCGTGATTGGCCAGTTACAGTAACATACATGTTTCCTTTTCCATCAGAAAAAGCGAGATTGAAAAGGAGGCATGTATGTTCTGTAACTGGCCAGCTACGCTCTCGTGACTCTCTTGCAATGGTAATCTAGTCTAGAAGAGAGAAATCCAAGTACAGTTGTTACTAAACCTTCTACCATACTAAACTGATACTGACGATACTAATCTGATATGTCGATACCTATCGGATATGGCCGATACCGAATCGATAAGGCCAATACGAATACGAGCTATACGGCGGATACAAATCGGATAGGATGATACCAATTCTCTAAGACCAATAACAACTGATACGGCCTATACCAAACCGATAGACCGATACTAATCCGATACGATCAAGACTTATAAGTACCTACGGTCGAGGAGTTTGATCCGCTGGTACATCCATGTACGATCAACGAAGTAACGATCCATTTCAATTTGGATGTGAAAATCTGTATCGCAAGACAAACTAAACATAATTAGTTCGATACCGATACCGATTCCGATACTCAACGAAATAGTCCGATATCGATACCGATACTCAACAAAATAGTCCGATATCGATACCGATACTCATAGGAATAGCCCGATACCGATACAGATTTGGTTTTGGGTTTTGATTTCAGTTTTGGTTTTGAACGTACTAAAGTTTATATAGACTCCTCTATATGTATATATACTCCTATATATATATATATATATATATATATATATATATATATATATATATATATATATATTTGGCACACACGCACACACACACACACACACACACACATATATATATATATATATATATATGTGTGTGTGTGTGTGTGTGTGTGTGTGTGTGTGTGTGTGTGTGTGTGTGTGTGTGTGTGTGTGTGTGTGTGTGCCGACAGCATCCCCTCCCCGACCCCCCTCCCCCCTCTCCGACCCCCTCCCCGACAGCACCCATCCCCACCCCCCTCCCCAACCCCCCCTCCCCGACCAGCATCCCCTACCCGACCCCTTCCCCCACCCCTCCCCCGATTCGATACTGATTCCGATTCTGATACCGATTCCGATACCCCTCCCCCCCCCCGATCTAATACTCATAGGATTGGTCTGATCGAAAACCACCTATACCCCTCTCCCGATCCGATACTCAGATCTGAAACCATCGATACTCACAGATGGTCCGATCAAAAACCACCAATACCCTCCACCCCTTCCCTTAACCCATTGGACAGTAAACCCCCTCCCCCTCCCCCACCCCCCACCCCCCCCTCCCCCTCCCCCACCCACCCCCACCCCCCCGACAGCCCACCCCGACAGCAAACCCCCACCCCACCCCTTTCCCCCCGACAGCAAACACCCACCCCCCTCCCCCTCACCCCCCCAACAGCAAACCCTAAACCCTACCCTGCCTCCGCCCTGCACCCAACACCATCCACCTCCCGCCTCATCCCTTCCCCCCCTCACCGTCGGCCCCCGCGACAGCCGTCCCCCACCCAAAACCCTACCCCTGCCCCGAAACCCTAAACCCTATCCCGTCCCCCGTCCTCAATACCCTCTCCCTCCGTCCCCACTCCCTCTCCCTACCCTGCCGGCCCCAGCGACAGTCGACCCCCCCAAACCTGAGACCCTATATGTTAAACAGAGAGGGAGAGAGAGAGCATACCTGAGAGAGAGAGAGAGAGAGTCGCCGGAGAGAGCGCCGGAGAGACAGACCCGTTGGAGAGAGAGAGCCGTCGGACTAGGTGAGAGATAGAGGAAGAAGAGAGAGAGAGAGTCTTTTTGGGGGGAATGAAAAATTCCTCCCCCCGGTCGGTTCAATTTAAGTTAGGTTACAGTTTTTAGCGACGGACTACCGACGGATATAGCCATCGCTAGGTAGTCGCTAAATATCCACTAGATTACCGGCGGACCGTCCGTCGCTAGTTAGACACTAATTTATCGTGCCAATTTTTCTAGATTTTGCCGCCACAATGTGCGACATATTAATGACGAAGATCAATCCGTCGCTAAATCCTCGTCAAATTAGCAACGGATGTGCGACTGATTTTGACACACAAAATATAAAAAAAAATTATCTATTGCTTTCTGACGGTAGTTCGTCACAAGATAGTCTCTAGTCCGTCGCTATTAGCGACGGATAAGATCCGTCGCTAATAGTCCATCGCCAAATTGCTGTATTTTAGTAGTGAATTGTTCGAAAATAAATAAGAAAATGAAACTATACCAACATCTATGTTTCTGGGTTCCTGGCTCTGGTTCAGCCGAATCTGCGGAACCCAATCAGGCCCGTAGAAAGAACAATAAGCTAGCTTCTCTCCATCGCAATCACCTAAAAATGATGGGTCTCCAGTCAGGAGTGAACAAGTAATATATTTCTTCCACATCTAGCATTTCTAAATTAACAATAAATGAAAATGAAAGACAGTTTAAGAAACTTTATATGTTTTTGTAAATAATAGTAAAAGACAACAAGCAATATGATCTTAATGTTAAATATGATGCAATGCTAAGCTAGTGTTTTGAGTGTATAATAGGGCCTGTGACCGGCTGGGATAGAGGCAATATGTACATACTAACGCTTCGACCGAAACAAATAATATACGGTACGGGTCAACCTCATGTGTGGTAGAGGTTAGCGCAAGAGAGACAAGCGAGAATTTTGGCTTTGATCACAAGCGTTATACTACTCCCCCAAGCAATTCCCGAGTCAATGAGTCAATGAGTCAATATAGCAATCCAGCAATCCATAAATTAATGTGGAGTCCGAGAGGGATCCACGGTGAATCAGTGTCACGATACTATATGAAATCAACTAATGCATAAATTTAATTATTAAAGTAAAAACACAGACATGGAATAGATATGAAACTTGCCTCAGACGGTTCCTCGGCGTGGACAGCAACAAGTGGTAACTGCTAAGGTTTAGGGAACAGAACCTACAAGATCGTAGTACCATATTTTAGTAACTAGGACTACGCTTATTTCTAAAGAACAACACTAGAGACTATGTCTGGTAGGTTGGAAAACCTAAATGGAAAATACTTATATATATATTTTGAGAATAGATTTATTACAAAATAATAATTGACAACATAGTCATTTTTAAATAAAAATATGTTTTGCCGTAATAACAAATATTAAGAAAATATTTTTAAATAGTATTTAGAGATTAATAATAAAGGAAATTTAGATTTTCCAAAACAATTATTTTACTAATTTAGAAATTATTACCGATCAAAATATTAGTAAAACAATTTTCTTAGAAAATACATTTTTTAACTATTTTATTTATCAAAATTAATTATTTAGCAAATAAAAATTATTTAAAGAAATAATATCATTTTTATTATTTATTATAAATATTGAAAGCTTTTTGGTATAAAACGTTTTTAGGAAATATATACATAAGTTTCCTAGTGACAAAACAAATAATATTAACAATATTTTTCGGTAAAACTACTTAATAGTAATAACCATTTTACTAATGAACTCATTTACTATATTTCTTAATAAGCCAAAAATTCATAAAAATACATTTTGATATAAACTTTATAGGCCAATATTTACTTATAAGAGTACTAATACTAATTAACTATTATCAATCTAATACCTATGGTTTTTCTACACTAATAATTAATAACCAACGTAATTAAAATAACTACACATTATTATACCATTAACTAAACATTATTATGACTAAACTAAACTGTTCCAATTGGCAGAGCTTCATTCTACCAATTGGTCGGGACATGTAATAGGTTTTGTACAGAATAACAGAAGGTTTTCGGGAAAGAAACTTACCAAAAGTTTGCACGAAGGAACACCGAGGGGAGGTCTCGGGCTCGGAACGAAGCGTCGGAACGCCAAAGAGGTCAGGAACGGGCATGATGCATGCACTGGGCTGTGCGGACGTGCGGAAAGATCGCACGGGAGATGTAGGCAGCCCGGGGCTGGCGCGCGCGAGCGGGGACGGCTGGTCGGGCGCGGTGCAGCGCTGTTCGGGGTGCGCGGCGGGGGCAGCACTGGTCGGGCACCGGCGCGGGCGGTGGCCGCACTGTCGGGACCGATGCGGGGCAGAAAGCGGCCGAGAGGGCCGCGCACAGGGTGCTGCGGAGGCGGCAGGGCCGCTGGAGCGGTGGGGACGTCGGGCGGAGGTCGTCGGCGACGGTTGGGCAGCAGCGGTCTGACGTGGCACGAAGGAAATAGGGCGAGAGCGGTGTCTACGCGACCGGAATATCGCGGGGAGCGTGAGGGTGGCCTCGGCTTCGATAACGGAGGTGTGGTTAAGTAAATATGAGGGGTTTGGGAAGGTGGTGAGGGAGAAAGCTACTGTGGAGAAGAAGAAGTTTCAGAAAGTAAAATCTCTACCTGAGATTTGAGATCCGTAGATAGAGGGGGTCACGCAGAGAGAGGGGAGAGACTGGGTTCGTGGGGGTAACTGTTAGTCAGGGGGTTTAGTGGGTTTAAACTAAAAGGCTTAAGTCATTGGACTTGGGGTTTAGGCTTAAGCAAAACAATCAAATAAAAGTAATAATAATTAAACAATAGGCATAGGCTTCACACCCTAGCTCCCTCCTCCTGACGTGCTGACACAGACACGACACGCACACACGCTGACACGACACACACACACGCTGACATGACACACACACGCTGACACGACACTGACATGACACGCTGATACGACACATACACACGCTGACGCGACATGCTGTATAGTGTGTCACACTCACATGCTTGTGAGTATGTGACTTTTTGGAGACGAGGGGACTGTCAAAAAATAGTTTTATGTGGCAACCCCATTGTGAGAACACATGAGTGGCTATGGGCTAATGTACATTCTAGTGAATGAGTGTTAGAGTGAGGTGTCCTATGAGTGAACTTGAGTATCTAGGAGGTGAGTATCCAGTGACAGATTAGAACATGAGGTATCCTAAGAAGTATATAGTATGGTTTAAAGTATCGGCCGATACCGATCCGATACGGCTGATGCCGATACGATTTGGCATGTCCTAATCCGATACCGACCGATACCCGATACTTACCGATACCAACGTTGAGGGTCTCTTTTCCAGTCAATTCAGCGAAGAAAATTAAATAAAAAAGACAAATCATCAAGGGTTTGAAGCATAATAAGATTGTAAAAACATGT
This sequence comes from Iris pallida, assembly GCA_029216955.1. Taxonomy (NCBI): domain Eukaryota; kingdom Viridiplantae; phylum Streptophyta; class Magnoliopsida; order Asparagales; family Iridaceae; genus Iris; species Iris pallida. Next base: position 32,999,276 of record JANAVB010007399.1, read on the forward strand.
AAAAGAAGAAAATCAATCTATTATATGTAAACCAATCGCTAAGGGTGATTATAATGTTATTTAATTTCAAAAGTACTACAAAATAACACTAAAATACTTAAATTATGCCTAATGTTTAAAATATTTGTTTTTAAATGTAAATAATTTATAAATAATTATTTATTTTCGATACCAAAAAATCTGATACTCCGATCTGAAACCGTCGATACTACTTATATCGTCGATACCAATACTCGTAGGAAAAGTCTGATACCGATTCTGATACCGATACTGTGAACCTTGGTATATAGAGTATCATAGTACCTAGAGTGTATATATAGAGTATCCTAGTACCTAGAGTGTATAAAGTATCCTAGTATCTATAGAGTATCCTCTAGAGTGTATAGAGTAACCTAAGATATTGGGTATTACCCACTCTGAGAACCTTGCTAAGAAGTATCCTAGTACCTACAGTATATTGGAGATTACCTACTCTGAGAACCTTGATAAGAAGTATCCTAGTACCTACAGTGTATAGAGTCTCCTAGAAGTGTAGGTATGATTGGTACAGTGTTTTGAGTCTTTCTATAGAAATTAAATTTACTTATGCCAAGCCTTTTGGGCCTATCAGTGTTATAGATTTTTTTCGAAAATCTAGTATAATGCTGATTGCCTCAAAATGCTTGCATAAGTAAGAGTGTATAGAGTGAGTATACTAGTAGTATATCGTAGTATCCTAGAGTGTATAGAGTGAGATTTTTTACTTCAATTCTTCTCATTCGGGTCATTGAGCCGACTATTCCGCATCATAGGATATCTACCTCAATCTCACCCTAGAGAAGTGTAGAAATATTAATATTAACCAAGGTTCATAGTATCGATTTCGGTATCAGTATCGTTATCGGTATCATTTACAGTTGATATCATGAATCTCATAGCTTCCGCTAGCAGAGCACAATGTAGAGCCAAACGTGAAGCAGAGCTTCATATTCAAAATATTAGAAGTAAAAATTTTTCAATTGGTGGTGGGACGAGAAAGGATTCTGACTCGTCCCACCACCAATCGAAAACTTTTTACTTCTAACATTTTGAATGTGAAGCTCTACTTCACGTTTGGCTCTACATTGTGCTCTGCTAGCGGAAGCTATGAGATTCAGGATATCAACCGTAAATGATACCGAAATCGATTCCGATACCGATACTGTGAACCTTGGTTAACATTAATATTTTCACACTTCTCTAGGCTGAGGTTGAGGAAGATATCAAATGATGCTGAATAGGATGCTGAGAGAGTCGAATGAGAAGCAGGAAAGTAGAGGAGGGTCAGAGAGGGGGCTTTCTTGTTGAACATGTGACGACACTCATTTGATACTCATGTGTCTATATGAATCAATTTGAAATATACTCGAATAATGTGTATCTATCTTTGCATAATTATTGTCAAATAGATGTAAATTATTATTTGCGGCATCGTTCGTAGATGTACAATCGTCATTCTGATCATTCGATTCTATTTATTTGATTATTGGTAGTGCATTATTATTATTTGTCTCTATATTGGTTTACCGGTGTTGAGTGTTCCACCGAAGGGGTTGGCGAACCCAGAAAATTCTACGGATGGTTGCTCCGGGTCTATTATTTGCAAACTGAAACTCTAAATGCAGGTACAATATTTTTAATGTAACTGTTATTTATGTGAAATGCATATTGCATTCTCTTTTTTTTTACATTTTTTTGGAATTAGACGTTTAGCGACGGTCAACGACGCATACATACGTCGCTAGAACGTCGCAAAACTGAGAATCAAAATATCGCTAATCGTCGCAGATACGTTGACATGGCAAACTGTACATGTCAGCAAATCTAGTATCCGAACGTCGGTATTCAAGTATCGTAACGTCGCAAAACGTCGCAAAAATGATGACATGGCAACCAAAAAAATTGCCAGATGTAGAGAGAAAAATGTCGCTAATCTCTGACTGTAACGTCGCTAAAACCTGAATGGACAGCGACAATTAGCAACGGAATGTTATGTCGCTTATTAGCAACGTTTTTGTCGGTAAACGTCGCTAAAACTAGCGACGTCGAGCATCGCCGAATGACATCGCTATAGCGACGAATAGCGACGTTTTACAAGTTAGCAATCATGAATAACGTGACATGTCCGAAACATCGCTAAAAACATCGTTGTCAGAAGTTAGCGACGTTCTTGTGCTGTTTAGCGACGTGGTTAGACGTTGCTAATATGAGATATTTTGGTAGTGACCCTAGGCTCTATGCAGTTTTGTACCCGACGCCATGATATGATTAACCAATGGTGGAAGCACGTTGTGGGCCGATTTTTTTTTTATGGCTTTGTTTCTTCTATATGAGTCGACCTACACATGTTCAAATTTCTGGTCCGGCACTTACAGGATGGATACAACAGTACATAAAACTACAACCAACTTTTTAATTACATTTTCTAAGTAGCAGTTAATGTTAGCATGACCTAGCTATGGTGAATCTTATCCTTAATTATATCGAAAATGCTAAAGAGCCCACGGTTTCTGCCCATCCTCGTTTGGTTCGCGGAATGGAAGGAAAATGAAATCAATTCCTTGGCATTTTTTTTCCTTTGGAAAATTAAGATTCCCATTGATTTTCTTTTTCGATGTTTGGAAATGTCAACGAATTTGGAAAGAAAAGTGAATACTTCAATGTGGGAAAGTGATTCCTTGCTTGGATGGATGGAATCACTTTTTTCCCTAATTTTCCTTCCATTGGAAATCACTTTCCTTTCCTCCTCAATTCCTTTGGCACCCAAACATAGGAAAGTAGTCATTTTCCTTTCCCACCCCGAAGATTCCGCGAACCAAACGAGGAGCGTGACGGCGGACGTACGTGTTCCAAATTCATTGTCCTCCTGCCAGTTGTGTGGGGCCCACCAACAGATTCCTGCTAATAAAGAAGCGTGACGACTCACGCGAGCCAAAACTGTGAGCCAAAATAAGTTACATGTAGCATCACTGTAATTGTATATCAAATGTGAAAATCATGGAATTCATGCAAGAAAGGGCTACAGATAAGGAGTCCTACCCATCCACATCTTTGGTCCCAAAGGGCCAACTAGCTATCGCCACCTACTTCGTCGTCGTCGTTGTCGTCGTCTTCTTCTTCTTATTATTATATATAAACATAACCAAATCAAAGAATTATATATGCCTTCACGTACGTGTCTTCAATTTGATCATGGCAGCCGGAAGGAACCACCAGGGAGTCCTGAAGCAAACCTTCCGCATCTTTTCCCCGGAAGGAAGAGGAGGAGGAGGAGCCGATGGCGAGGGCCTCTCGAGCCGATCGACGCAGCCAGGCGAAGATGAGTTCGAGGAGTCCGACGTCGTGTGGAACTGCAACTACCTGCAGCCTGCCGAGACGCAGAGTCCGGTACCGAAGAGCCGACCGCGTGCTGCGAGTAAGATATCGGATCGGTCTTCCGCCAGTTCGACGACGAAGTCGGTGCCGGTGAACGTACCGGATTGGTCGAAGATATTGTTGCACGAGTACAACAGCAGTCGCAGTTGTAGTAGTAGTAGTTATGATGATCAGAGGATTGAGGAGGAGGAGGAGGAGGAGGACGTCGACGTAGCACGATTGCCGCCGCACGAAATGGTGATGAGGAGAAGGGGGCCGCCGCCGTCGGTCGTCGAGGGCGTCGGGAGGACGTTGAAGGGCAGGGACCTGAGAAGGGTCAGGAATGCTATATGGGCACAGACTGGTTTCCAAGACTGATGGTGATCAAGTTCACAAGAATCATGCATGTATGCATGCATGCATATATGCATGATTAATTAATTAATTAGCATTGTTAATCTTTTTGAATTTTCTTAGGGGGCATGCAGGGTTTGAAAATGATATATGTAGTGATATATGTTATTGATGGAAGAGACTACATTACTAGTAAAAGCACATAAAATAATTTTCTTTCTTTCTTTCTAATCTTTTATATATATATATATATATATATATATATATATATATATATATAGGGAAAACGGGATATGAGCCATAGGCTCATGCTCTTATATGAGCCATCCCACGTGGCTTCCATCTGGTCAAATAAAAGTACAGTGACTTGCAATAGAAAATTTAAATAGACATAAATAAAAGATCTCATAAAAGATTTGATAAATAATAACTTACCAAATTTTTACTTAGAAATTTGCCAAATAAGTTTACCTAGTAATTTAAATATAAATAATGCCATTTGTCCCTCCAAATTAAAATTAAAATTATTATTATTCACATTAAAATTAAAATTATCGTTAAAATTAATATTAACAATAATATTAACATTAACATTAATATTAACATTAATATTAATATTAATGTCAATATTAACATTAACATTGACATTAACATTAACATTAAAATTAAAATTAAAATTAAAATCAATATTAAAATTAATTTAACATGAAGATTAAAATTAATATTAATATTAATATTAACATTAATATTAACATTAAAATTAACAATAATATTAACATTAATATTAATATTAATATTAACATAATTATGGGATTTTTATTTCTATCTATTTAAATTCTTAGGTAAACATAATTGGTTAGTTCCTAGGCAAAGATATGGTAAGTTATTATTTATCAAATCTTTTATAGGATCTTTTATTTATATCTATTTAAATTTTATTATCCAAGTCAATATATTTTTATTGGTCCATATGGAAGACACCTGGAATGGTTCATATAAGAATATGAGCCTATGGCTCATATCCCGTTTTCCCATATATATATATATATATATATATATATATATATATATATATATATATATATATATATATATATATATATATATGTCAGTGGCGGGGTGGCGCACTGGTAAGACCGCTGGCACTCGGGGGTGAGACGAATATCCTGGATTTTATGATTTATGTGGATTTTCCTGCAGTTGGAATTTCAGGTTTTCTGATGTTGTTTTCGATATTTTTTATCTGTTTTGATTTATAGGGCTATTTCGTGCATGTGAGATTTTGATTTTTCGAGATTCTTTCGGTATTTTGGATTTATTTTAAGAGTTGAATTGTGTGGCTAACCATTGTTCTCTTTGATGTTTTTATATTGAGACTTTGTTCATTTCAAGTTGTATTACTTGATTTCTGTAAGGTGGGTAGAGTTTTCAATATATATATATATATATATATATATATATATATATATATATATATATATATATATATATATATATATATATATATATATATATATATAGTTTCGAAAACCCTATTATGATTTCAAAATTTCGAAGACGAAATTTTTGTAAGGTGGGTATGATGTCAAATTCCTATTTTAAGAATAGGTATATGATCGTATTTGGGTGATTTTTAAATTTCGTAATTGTTTAAATTTTATTTATTTTTGGGACTTGGATTTGTCTTAGTTATTGAGTCTTAACTCTTGGTTATCGTTGCCGTATTAATTTATGGTTTGTATTATTTTATTGTGATTTTAGAGTCTGTATTTTAGCTTATTGTTATAATTGTTCCCATTTTTATTATTGTTACTATTATTTAATTACCTACATCTACCCCTTCCCTATACCTACACCTTCCCTTACCTAACCCTTCTATATACCTACACCTCCCCTTACCTACATCTACCCCTTCCCTATACCTATACAACAACGAACATAAAGATTCAAAATTCATCAACGAATCAAGGATAAGTAAATGGAAACAAGTGAAAACAGATTCCGATGTAGGGTTTAGAGGAAGGTTCTCAGGGGATGGCCCAAAGGTACTATCTAGGTCAGATTCCTGGAACATAATCTAAAACAAATCTTAAACTTCATATAAGATTGGCTAATCATATTCTCTTCTCAACCTAGATGATATATAAGTTAAACTTCTACCTTCTAGTTCCCTCTGGGGTCCATAACTCATCGCAAAGCAAGAATAGGGTTCGGTAACAGACAAATGTTTCAAAATCAGGACAAATAAAAGCAACTGGGAAATAGACTCGAAAAACTTTTGAAATAAGACTCCCAGGGGTCATCCTTGGAATCTATCAAGAGTTCCTAATATGTGATTGCTTACCAAAATCCTAAAATATTTCATGACTCAATCTTAATCCTAGGGCAGGCTCGCAATAGTACGGATAAGCTCAAGTACTACCACGACTTCGCATTAATAGCAAAGACTGACTTGCATGGGCCACCACTAAAAATATGTCACGACCCGCACCCGGATATACGGATACGAATACGTGTGCCACGTCCAGCCTATGCCGCAGTATCGGCAGTAGAGCACTGTCAAGTACCCAATACTAACTACAACGTCTAAAAGATTTATAACTATAAATGTACTCAAATCACATCACAAAAGCTAACGAGGATAAGACAAGAAAGATAACAATATCATTAGAACAACTAGAATCTACAAAAGGATCATATGAGACAAGAATGAAACAAAAGAAAAATAATAACAAAACTAAAATAACTACCAGACCTAGAACTCCTGCGAGACAACTCACGGTGAAAGAATATCGAGATCCGCCTCAGCTAACATCATCCTGTAGTCCAATAATGAGGGCATAACAAATCCTAAAAATATTGTCAACGTATCCAGTCAGGATGAAAATGAGTACATAAACTAACAACAGTTCCATGTGAATTGACAAATTCTATAAGAGACAATTATAATGAAATATAAGATAAAATATCAAGACTGAAATATAAACAGGATATGTAAAACTGGATATCATGTCAGGGTATAAAATACTGGAATGTAGAACAGTACAGTAATATCTGATGTATAATATAAATATAAACAATGCCTTGAGATATTAGAGCATTATGTGATCGGCTTTGGTCAAGATCAATCTCTTTCATTTGACTGGCTATGAGTCAGAAAATACAAGAAAAACAAGATCAGGCCGGTCACAATGGAAAGCTATGAGGCAAGTAGTAACACAGGTCTGGCTTTACCCTACGTGAGGCGAGGGTAAAGCTATGATGCAAGTAGTAACAGGAATAAATGAGGGTATTGATCACATAACCTCTAATAACTCCCCATCCCCGAGCAGTATAATGGATCCGGACACAAGACATCATGCATGACACGGAATTCTCTAAGAGGGTAGCTGATCCCCCTCAGGAATCGGTATCAATACAAGTACAGGAAACAAGATTGAACAATGTACCAGTATACCACGGTAACCCAGGAATGACATCAAATGACAGGCAACAATATATACTAATCCGTGCACCATCGTGTCGAGAATCAAGTAAAATACTACAACTGAATCGGATATAGTAGATATCCAGACAATAAAAACTATCAGAGAATGTACTCGCCTGTTGTCCTGAGCAATAAGTCAGGGTCTATGCCTGAACCGACGTCACAGAGACCTAATATGAATTTACAGAGTTACTTAGTGTTCTAGAGTAAACAATATATATAAATACATTAATTCAATGCTTCTAGGCTTATTCTAGGTCAAACTCAGTCAAACTGGATCAAAGATTGACTTATAGTTGACTTTGGTCAACTCTGGTAAACTCCTAGTCCATTTTGGTTTAAACTAGGCCAAAGATAGTCTCTATAATCATCCATATGGTCATTTGGTCAATTTCAGTGATATGAAATTACTGAAATCGATGTATCTCAATTTCGATGCACGAATCTCAAAATACGAACCAAAAAGAGAAGGATTATAACAAATGGTGATAGACAAGGGAAAAATCTACAGATATTGTCGGATGACAAAACAACCGTCACCAACGTGGCCAAAATGGTCAAAATAGCTAGAATAGCCTACCCATAAGTCCAATTTGGACACAAGGGCAAGAAGGTAATTTCGAGTCAAAAAGATATCCGATATTGGACCCACTTTGTACCGAAAAATGTGTCAGGATAAAAGTTCTCAAAACCTTAGCAAAATATATGTTCACGAATCCAGAATGAAGATACGAACTCAACGGTATATCCAAAATTGGATTCCGATGACCCGATCTCAAATTGGTCCGTTGACCCGGATATTGGAATCTGATTTGCACGAAAATACGTGTCGGACCCAATATCCACTAAATCTAGCAAAGTATACGTCAACGAGTTCAAAATTATGATACGAATTCAACGGTATATCCAAAATTGGACTCCGATGGCTCGATCTCAAATTGGTCCGTTGATCCGGATATTGGAATCTGATTTGTACGGAAATACGTGCCAGAGCCTGTCCACTAAATCTAGCAAAGTATATGTCAACGAGTTCATAATGATGATACGAACTCAATGGTATATCCAGAATTGGATTCCGATGAGCCGATCTCAAAATGGCCCCGTTGACTTTGATTGTGGGGCCCGCCTTGTATCAAAATGCATGTCGGAGTTCACGTCCTCCAAATCAACCTAACTTTATATGGATTCGTGCTAGAACGACGTCACGAGTCTACTGGTGGTGTCAGAATTTTAATCCGGAGTCCCGGATTCAAAATTAGAATTTTATAAGTTGGAAATTACGAATTCGGACGGCCAACTTTGGCGTCAAATTCAACCGATCAAAAAAGCTCACAATGAAATAAAACTTAAGGGACATTAAGAGGGTTATACCAGCTATGCATAGGAACTGGTGGCAAGGCCAAACGGAGCAGCGATGACGGAGATACGAGTCAACGAAGTCGGCTCCACAAAACTGTCCAAAAATAACACAATTTAAATGGTCAACTTGGTGGCCGATTTTGACATATCAAACGACGGAATTAACGGCTGAAATTTGACATAGGTGAAGGGGTATATAGCAAAATTGAGACGGAAGAAATGGATCGATGATCCAACGGTTGAAATTTTTAGAAAATGTGCACGAAGTCGCTGTCCCGAGGACGAATTCTGAATTTGAATTCGTGCGCGTCACGACGGGATCCCATGCAAAACGCACAAATCGCCTACATGGCTCGTCGGGAAGGTCGACGACCGCCATGGGGAGGTCGCCCGAGGGTTCGCCGGACAAGGGCGTTCGTCGTGGCCGCATGGTGGTGCTGCCACCACGGCTGCTGCAGCTTTGCTCGTAGCTGCTGCTACTGCTGCTCGTAGCTGCTGTTGCTCGTCGGTACACGTACGACGACGACGGCCCGACGGTACCAGTGGCCCTGCCGTGGTCACAGCTACAGCGGCTACTTCGCCTTGCACGTGTGTACGAGTGCACCATTATGGCCACGGGTGGTAATGGAGTTGGTAATGTTGGTGAAGATGGTGAAGGTGAGAAGAAGAAGGTGAAGAATTGAAGAAGGAGAGAAACAAAATGAAGATGGTGATGATGGTGTAGTGTAATGTGAAGAAAAAAAAGAAGGAGAGGAAGTGTTAGGTCGGTTGGGGGGTGTTTGTGTGCTACTAATGGTGATGGGTGAGGGGGGTTTGTGTGTGAGTTTGTAAAGAAGAGAGAGAGAGAGTGATATGTTAAAGAAAGAGAGAGAGAGAGAGAGAGAGATAGAAAAATGAGAGAGGGATAGAGTGTGTCAGCTAGTGGGAGAGGTGTGTGTGTGAATGGTGATGTGGGGGGGTTGAGTGTGTGAGTTTGTAAACAAGAGAGAGAGAGAAAAAAAGAGAGAGAGAGAGAGTAATATGTTAGAGAAAGAGAGAGAGAGAGAAAGATATTCGATAAAGTAGAGAGAGAAAGAGAGATATTTTAGAATAGAGAAGATAGAAATTTGTGTGAGGTGTTTGGGTAGTCATGAAAGTGGCCTACATAAAATTTGGTTGGGTATTGAGTCAAGTTTGGTTAAGTTTGGGCTAGGTTTAGTCATAATACAAAATTAAGTCATTTATAATCATTGATGAAATAGGAGCATGCGGGAGATCAATCGGGTGGCAGGTAAGTGGTACGTACATAGTAGGTTCAAAATAGTTCAGAACCATATATTAGGTCGATTAGATTGAATCGATGTCGAGTCCCAAAATTAAATTAGAAGTTAGATCAGATTTTACGGTAGATAATCAATTAGCCTAAATTGACCCGAAAGTTGCGCAATGCAAAAAGAGCACAAGAAAACAAATTTGAGTGGGACATGATATATGAAAATGGAGATAATCTTGTCTACTACAAATTCATGAAAAAAGTTTTCAGAGATTGACATATCTGACGCTCCAGAAATCAAAGTCACAGAAAAGAGCATTTAATCGTAAAAAATAATTAAATAAAAATAAATTATCTAAAATAATTCATTTAGAAAATTTGAAAAAAAATCCCTAAAATTCAGGGGGCTCACACTTGGCCTTTGTGCCTACCTCGTAATCCGTGTTACTTTGATTTGCATGTACGTACCGATTTACGTGTCACTTTGGACTTCGTATCACAATAATTTGCATGTACGTACCGATTTGCGTGCCGTATTGAATTGTGTGCTTCCTTGGGTCTTGCACCGTCTCAATTTACGTGTACGCACCGATTTGTGTTGATTTGCGTATCATATTATATCTTCTATCGTCTCGATTTGCGTGTACGCCTCGATTTGCGTGTCGTGTTGATTTGTTCGCCATCCTGATATTTATGATCCTTCGATCTACGTACATGTCTTAATTTACGTGCACGTTTTATTCTCGTTTGTCTTGATATTCGTGTTATCTCGATTTCGTACATATCTCGATATACGTGCATATCTTGATTTGCATGTCCATATCGATCTGTGTGCCTCGGTTTATGTACCAGATCCCTGTACTACTTGCGGGACCTATACAGTATAGCCTTCTGCATCCTTGTGCTTCTGTTATTATTTTTTTATTTAATTCTAATAATTTTTTATTTTGTGTTCTGAGGACCTCGATGGACTTGCTACCTGGATCCCGATCGTCGAAGACTTGCTTACCTAGCCGATCCCTCTAGGCAAGTATCCCTTACTCATCGACAGCTCTTGCCCTCTCTTCTAGATTTTATTGAATTTAATTTATTTATAATTATAAATGTATAACTGTGAGTAGTGTAGCATAGTAGTAGAACTGACATGATGATAACTTAGGATAGCTTGGTTCGATACCGGGTCAAGCCGTATCGGACAACTCGGACATGTCATCCACACCTCCGAGGACACGAGTACGACTCACATGTATGGATTATCCCCATGTGCCCCGTGTCCGACTCGCGGTCGGGGGCCGGCTTTGGCTAACTATTTCTGTGACTGTGCTTGTGACTTAGATGTGACTGTGGGTCTTGATGTGCCCTATATGGCAATTCTTGTTGCATGTGTTAGTTTGGTTTCCAGTACCCATCGTAGCGCTGCTGGAAACTGAGACTTAGTGTTCTCAGTTTGCGATTCTGCTGCGGGTTTCACCAAGTGGATTTAGCCCCAATTCTCTGGGAGCTCCCCTCCAGAATAGAGAGGCGACTCTGCCGAATTTTTTCCAGAGTTCCTGGTCGGGAATGTGGTTTTAGTATTTAGGCAGAACCGTTCCTTTGGTTTGCTGAACTAGATTCGTACAGATTTAGTTTGACCAGATTCCAGTGCCTACTAGGTAGACTCCTGACTAGATTAGTCGTCTAGCTCTTGACCTGTCTTGTCTGTCAGATAGCATGAGGAGCGTAGTTTCACTCGGGAGACGGTCTGTAACCTTGGTCCTTGTTTGGTTTAAGGGTTGTGGATCTGCTCTAGAGCGGTTCATGCAATCCTTGCCATTTTTCGACGACATTAATTAATAGACCCTTGTCCCCTGACCATTCTTTCTAGGAGTTATCCTATGTTTAGCCAGATAGGGCTATTAGTTGCCCTATGTATCGGGATTTGTGACTTGGATATGTTTGAGGATTGAGTATTATACGGAGTATTGTAGTAGCATAAAATTTCTGGCCAGAGTCCCTATGCGCCATAAATTCTCATGCGCCCCACACTGATCTGCGCTAGAATAGACAAGAGTACTCGGCGCAGCAAAACACAAACAAAGAGTATATGACATCAAGAAACTAGGCTTTTATTTCATATGCAAGTCTATTACATGTCTAAAACTCTTTACAAAGGCTAATTTTTTTACAAAAAAAGAAAGGAAAGATCCTAAAAAAAGTTACAGGCACATCCTGACAACAACTGTCAGGCGCATCACTCAAGTGCTACAGCCAGGCGTATCATTCCAGCATCTCAGCGTAGGCACATCCCCGTGCATAGTCAGAGCAAATCACGTCGTCGTCAGTATGGGGCACTGTAGCAGGAGGAGTGGCTCTTCTAGCCTAACAAAATCGGGGCACGATAGCCCTGACCTGCGGCTCTTCCAGCATAACAAAAATCGGAACACGACCGCCCCGATCTTTGGATGCAACAGGCACCTTCAGCTTGTGTCGGGACACGACGATTTCGATATTTGGATGCAACAGGCACTTTCATAGGCTTGTACGATAACTGGGCCGATGGCGAAAGAACTAACTCGGCGCATCTTCACCTTCGGAAGGAGCTCATCGTCAAAAGCTTCTTCGAATGAGGAGTTCGACGGTTCGCCAAAGCAGGGGGCCAGCCAAGTTCATCTCCATTTTAGAAAAAACAAGTGAAGAATGGAAATAAGTTTCCCTTTATACGAGTATTTACAGACCCGGGCAGCCCACAACCGTGTGCCAAGTGGAAGGCTCTCCGACTTTCGTGCAATGAATTTGTATTTATGGCAATGAACCTGTCTCTTCGTATTCTGCTAAAATAAAGACAGCCATTAACGCCCAAAAGAACTCAAAAAATAGGCCAAAGAGGATGCAAAATATGGCAGATGCCTCATCGACATCATGCACCCAATGCGCCCAGTGGGACATAGTACCATGCGCCCATATTAGAATTAACTTTCAAACTTGTCATCATCAAGCATTTAATGCTAAGTGACAAAGGCGGCAAAAGCCGTCCAATCAGCCGTCCTTTACAGAAAATGAAGAGCCGCTGACATCAGCACCATTATTACACGTTTGGTCGGCTACAGCTATCCTTGCCACGTGACCGATTGCTCATTCGCATGCGTCTCACAGCCATGCGCCCATAGGACTGCATGCACCTTAAAAGCCCTGCGTCCCCCAGACTTACTCCTTATCTCAAGACAGAAGCCAAGTCTCTGCATGCGCTTCCACAGCTATGCGCCCAAAATCTCTACATGCATCTCAAAAGTCATCCGCCTGGACTTGCCTATGACTCCTCGAAGTCATAAACCAAGTCACCCCATGCGCCTGATCCCATGTCACGACCCGCACCCACTGTGAGGGTACGAGCACATAACAACGCCCAGCCTACGCCGCAGTATCGGCGGTAGAACGCTGTCCTAGGTCAATCATCTAACAATATAAAGGTACTTGTATATTATATACACTTCGAATGGAGGTGACATAGCAATACAGTCTCAATCACATCTAAGGTAGAGTACGATAAAAGATAGATAGATATGGAACGAAATGAATCCACAGAGATACAATCAGATAGAGGTCTAAGTGTCTAAGATGACATCTCTATAAATATCAGATAAAAACAACTCCCAGTACATATACAATAATGTATCAATGAGAAAGACAAGGTAAGAGTCTAAGCTAGCAGTCTAAACCACTGGTGGTAGATCCTCTACTGCAATTGGGTCCAAGTCACAAGTGTTGTCTAAGCTGCACCATAATGGGTAGACACCAGAGCCTCATCATTCACTGTAAAATTTTTAACAGATCCAGTCAGGACAGGAGCGAGCACAATACATCTCAACAGATCATAGCAGGTTAGAAAATACAATCATGCAGTAGAGTAAGGTACAGGAAACTAGAAGAAAGTACAAAATGAAAACAGAAAGAGAACTGTAATAGAAATATCTACTATAAATAGAGAACTAAAAGTGGCTAGTGAGTCAGAGTACAATATAGACATGTAAATGACATAGAAGATTCTGGAAACTATACTATGGAGTAATTCTGGAAACTACACTACTTGGATATTATTTACATGTCTACTTCTACTCCCCCGTACCCCAATCAATACACAAGGATCCAGCCAGGTTATGTTACGATCCATGCAATGGCCCACAAGGGGTGATAAATGGTAGGCCCATAAATGGGTTATTCTGGGAGTGCCCATAAATGGGTGATTCAAGGAAGACTCTGTGATCATGAGAGTACATGTCACAAGTGATCAATGAACCATGAAGCATAGTGATACACAATGTAAGTGAAACACACAGAACATGTAGTATCCGATGCTCCCTGAGGGGATAACATCTCAAGAAAGGATCCATATAGTACTAATCCGTGTTACCAACGTGACAGCATCAAGTAAAGTAAACTAAAGCAGGAAAATAATTCTAAACAGGATATGAAATGATCAGAGAATGTACTCGCCTGATACTCTGAAAAGAGTAGTGTAATTTCAGATGTCTGCACCGGAGTCACAATGTCCTAAATAGAGCAGTACAGGTTATAATGTGTTTAAAATAAGACAGATGATGTTTATGATACAATCTACATGATTTCTAGGTCAAAGTCAACTGTAAGTCAAACCTGGTCAACTATCATCTATGGGTCGGTCAAACTATAGTCAACAAGTCAATTGGGTCTCTATCTAAGTCAATCTCTATAAGGCTAACTCAAAACCAAACCATAGACTAGGATACCATAATATATATCATATATACATATCAATGTATATATACTCAATGTATTATAGCCCTAGACATACACAAGCCTATCAAACAAAACCACATACATATACCTATCTATCACATATATACCTCAACTATATATCCATGAATATATACATAGGAATCATATATGTATTTATCTACCTCTATATATATATATGTATCACAATATATACATGTCACTACTACATACATAATGCTAGCTTACCCCAATATCCATATGTATATAATGTAACATGTGAACCCATAACAAATCATAAATACATATACTAAGGTGTATGACAGATGTAATGAGGTGAAGGGAAGGGAATGCAAGGGGAAAGGGTCACAACTAGAGGACCTGGATTAACTAAGTCAATTATAGACTATACATACCACTCACTAATATCTGGTATCCTCCTAAACTTTACTAGCCCAAACCACTCCCTATAAATTCTGCTACTGCTATCCTCTTCTCCCTTTCCTCACTAGCTCAATAAGTTAACCCAATCAGGACAACCTATAACATATAGGACACTACAATACAGGGCAAATGAACCCAAGATTCTCATGTTCAGTGAATGAATATGAGGGCAGTGAGTGCATCTATCTACTGTGTGCAGATGGGTAGGCAATATGGCATGTCGATTGGCCATGGCCAAGTGCCAGAGTATAGGGTCTGATACTCAATTAGACATGAAATTGACTAAGGAAGGACTAGAATGAACTGCCAATTTTACCATGTTAACTCATAACCCCTATACATAGACATCAACCTATCTTAATTACATGCTAACTGTCAAAACATACAATAAAACAACTGAACCTCAAACCTACTACCACTCTAACAATGTCACAACTGAACCTCTAATACATTCACAAATTTGATGCTAACTGAATCATGATCTCTGTGATACCTACTCCTACATCACCACAATACTAAGGCACTCACTCTTTAGAGTATCCAGCCTCAAGCCACAGGTATACACATCATGTGTATCTCGGAAATCGGAGATAGAACCCGACCATCAAATCTCAATACAAATTCTATTTTCAAATTCAATATAGAAGAACCCAAACCTGGGAATGAATGGTTATGTTAACCATATCAATATCCCAATAATCGCACACAACCACAGGGTTAAACACTATCAATTATCATTAGTTAGGAATTCAAAAAAAATCAAAAACCCAATTGAAATGTCAAAAACTGGAGAATGAAATCAGTTCCAGGTTTTGAGTTGAAACAGAGCACATACAACCAAATCAATAGAAGTTGAACCTATTAACCACAAAACCGAACCTACAACTCAATCGTTAAAAGGGAATGTTCAGGAATTTCAGGTGGACTGTAAATCTCAGTAAACTAGTTCTCAAGAACCTGAGATCAGTCGACAGTTCAAACCAATCCAAGCCCAATCGACAACTCAATCATAAACTCAGGATATAGCACCACATCAAACCTATAAATTATTAGTAAAACAAAATGGATTAACACATGAATTCCTCAAATATCACTATATTCGAAACTGTCAACTGGAAATGGGTATCAGTCAATTGAACAGCCCATTCCCACACCCAAATATCCATACTCGAACATAAAACCTAAACTAATATGTAAATCCTATCCAGTAGGAACTAATACACATGTATAGGTGAATTAACAGGGAATTTAAACAGGAAAATCAATCTAAAAGAGGAAATTAAAACGGAACCTATCCATGTATCAGTTATTCAAGGAATTTGAAATTCGAAATCTAAAATCACAAAAATAAACCAAAGTAAGGATTGGTAAGCTAGGAGACAAGTGTACACGTGTTATACAATGTATTCGTGTCCAACCAGGTGGACACGAACGTGTCCAAACACTCACAGACACTCACACGTGTACTGCACAGCACGCAGCGTCATGCACGCGTGCGTGTCACTCCAGGACACGACACGTTGCACGACACAAGTCGTGGTCATGTCTACGTGTTCGCCACTTATAGGGTCACGTGTCTGTGGCCCTGCACCGTGTCCTGGACACGTGTCGTGTCAGTGCCAAGGCTGTATCAGTGGCTCGTACGTGCGCGAGCAAAACCTGCGCGCGCGGCCAGTGCGAGGAGGAGAACTCCTCGCACACTGCACCAAATGGCCCCGAATTTTGGGAGGATGATGTCAGTCAGTGCCCTGACATCCTCCCAAAATTTGACGTGTCCTAGTGTCCGACACAGTGAGATATCGTGCCCGAGTAGCAGGATAGTGCACTCGTGTCGTGCACGCGTGTCCAACACCAAAACAGACATAATACGACACAGAAATACCTAACACCCTTCACAAAATTTAATGTACATACTTAGATCTACAAATTCATGTAATTATATTTCAAAAATATGAAAATTAATTCCTATGTGGTATTTCTACAAACACCTATGTAACACTTATGACACGTGTCCGATACGGGCACCAAACGGACACGAAATCGACCCAAACTTCAGGGACAGGTAGGGGGCTCCTAGATCTAGCCCTACATGCAGAGAAAATGAAATATTAATGCAATTTGTGGAGTTTTACCTATAGGTGCAAAAAGCTTGAAAAAGCTCCAAATGGGGGATTCCTCCTTGCAAGCCCAATGCTCCCAAATTGTCCCAAAGCTGGAATAATCCTCAAATAACAGCAAGTATAGAAGAATTAGGATCTAATGCAACTTGTCTGGATTAAAAAAGGAATTAAAATAGATTTTCTATAAATTTCTAAAGATGGGATTTATCTCCTTTTCCAACTTGTGAATTTCTAAAGGAGGCTAACCTAATGGAAGAGAGTATAAATATGGGGATGATCCCTAGGTGGCTGGCCATAAATGTTAGGGTTAGGGTTTACATGGGGTTGGGCTTGGGCCTCTATGGTCTATGTTGCTAATTAATGGTTTCAAAACCATAAGTCATGGCTTATGACTAAAGCCTCTCTATTCTAACTTAAATTCTAAATGGCCTATTAGGAATTAACTTAATGTTAGGTTAGGGTCACATGACCTAATCAAGTCACCACCACTAGGGTTAGCATCTAGGTTAGGCTCCAAAGTCAATGGTAGTCAAAGTCTAGAATAACCCTTAATTAAATTATACCAAAAATTATATAAATTCGAATACATCTCAATAATTCATAATAATTCCAAATAATATATATTAAATTCAAATAATTCAAAAATGACAAAATACCCTCAAACTAGAAATGTGGTAGATGAAACACCCTAATCACAAGTCATAATTTTAAATAGTTTACAAATGAATAAAAATCACCAAAAATCATAATATGAAATAAATATCAATAAATAATAATTATAATTATAAAATTACCCTCATCTGAAAAACTGGATGTTGCATCCCAGGTGCATCCTGATGTGAAGTCCTACATGCGCCTCAAAAGCCATGTGTTCGGACTCGCTCCTGATCCCAAAAGACAGCAGCTCAGTCCTCTCCATGTGCCTGATCCTAGGCGCATCAAGACAAATCACTCTTCCCCAAATTCGAGATCATTGAAGCCACAGACATGTGCCACATGTCTTTTGACTCAGTCCTGCTCAAGAATGGGTGCTAACCATTCAAGATACCAGCAACAACCGAATCATCGCAACTACCACATGTCAGCTCCATCGCAACCAACATAGTAGTTCAAACAGATTCGAGGCACATCATCCATGCGCCTCTGCCAGCATCAGACACGTGGCATTTCCACATTCAGGCGCATCCTACAAATTCGCGCAGAGGCAGCTCAGCCTGCTTTCTATAAATAGAAGGACCATTCCTTCAAGACACAAAGAGATATATACAGATATATAAATCCACAGATCATATCCGGAGATCATGAGATGTACTTTATGTCTTCTTCCCCTCGAAATGCTCCGGCATCCAGAGCAACCCAAACCTTCAGAGAATTCAAGATCGTCGTCATATCGTCAACGGAGTCAACGCATTACCACTCGCTCCACCGACACAGTTTCCAAATAAAAACAAAAGTGTACTCAAAGGACTACATCTAAGCCCTACATTGTATACTATTCTGTTTGTAATCGAAATACAAAAATTTTAATCAAAAACCTTTTGTGTCCCCTTTTTTGATGGCTAACAAGTATGATTCCAGGATTTTGATTTGGTAAAATCACGTGAATTCTTGGATAGTGATACCATTTCCTTTTTGATGATTTTATTTTGATCAGATATGACTATGTGGATTCCTAGATTTTGATTGATTGTGCAAATGTTTTGCGGAATGAGAAGAATATCGAGGGTATCCTTATATAATTTTTATCCGACTTCCCAAACGCCCAAAACCTGGTTTGATTTCTATATCTTGATAGCTGTGAGACTTGTTTGCTAAAAGCTTGTGATCATTAATTCAGAGGATTCTTGTGAGCCAGAGGGCCTAGCAGTGTTTATAGTGATTATCTTGGTATTTGGTGATCGTCCTTTTTGACACGATATTTATTCCATCGTAGATGGAAGTCTACTGATAGATTGATCCGGTGGATAGACTGACTTGATGATTAGAGATGTAGGCTCCCATGCATGCTTGAGAAGATATTATAGTAGAGATCTCGATCATGTACTTGACCTGATATCCATGCCACAATGTGGACAGATAATTTCATGTGACTAAAAGATTTATCATTGTTCCTGACATGACTACTTGTATCCGTACTATAAGTCCAGTTTACCCTTTGAGGTACTGGCCCTGATTTTACACTGAGGTGATTCTTGTCTACTGGCACATTGAGGTGCTACTTCTATGATTATATGGCACTGCGGTGCCATCCTGATATTCTAGCTATATGATATGATTACCTACACAGGTACCCTGATAGTTAGCCTGTAGTCTTAGCGTGGTTAGGATTGATTGATTGCTTGTGCATTATACTAAGGATGAATCACAACTGGGACTATAGGTGCCGAGGTTAATTCTTGCTTAGTATTCAGGTACTGAGGTACGACATCTAGGAGGATGATCATGTGACCACGGCATGTGATTCCGGATAACTGTAGGGATAATGTAGTAACTTAAACTGGTAGAAGCATTGGGAGGGAACGGAATCCCGAGATCATGCAATACTAGCCTTATTCCAGACATTAGTTATGACTTGCAAGCTGGCCGCCACAGATATTGTTACCGTTCACACTAGCGGATGGCAGTATCCGACTACTATTATGTACTATGTACTTCTATTGCTCGTATGATGGCCTTACGAGGGACCGATGCTTATCTTGTCGTGTTATACTTGGCCCCGCTAGCCCTGCTGGGACGGTATGCTTTGAGGATTCCTATATCTTGCATTACTGGGGTAACCCAACCTCCACATAGAAAGTCGTAGGCATTTGAGTGGCCGTTTTCTCCTAAATTGTTTGGCTTGTTGCTTACATAACTGGCGGATATCAAGTTCCAATTGGCGATACAGGCATTATTGGATGTTAGGGAGATTATGATGATTGTTAGTTATTTAGCTAAATTAGTTGTGGATTGTTATCGTGCATTGGTACGGCACGATCTTTACCCTCCTTACTATTCATATATGCTATTTATGTCTTATTTTATCCTGCTAGCTTTTTTTGCTCGTCCTTGAGCCTTCCTTTCTGGTACTTGCTATGGTTGGCCTGACCAACCCTAGATTGTTTCCATATTGCCTGTGATCGACCATGTGGATCATCCAGACTTGACTTGGAGGATGTGCTTCAGTTCCAAACCATGCTAGGAACTTTGGGAAGGTATACCCATCTACATTATCATGTAGATTTTCTGATTATCATATGAGTATTTTCTGCTTTCATATGATTCTCTCCCTTGTAGTTATTTCTTGTTATAGCCTATGGATATGAGATCGGATTTAGGCCATAGATTGATTGCATGCTAGGATACCCAACAAGATTGACAGCCGTCATCGCCGTATAACGTCTTCGTACCACATACGGTGTAGCTGGCCGACGTCCGTCCCCGTATTCTGATACTGGGGCGTGACAATATATATATATATATATATATATATATATATATATATATATATATATATATATATTGTTGTGTATAATGATCCAAATATATGACCTACATGGGTTATTAAATAAAAGTTATGTCACGTCCGTCCTAAAATAAGTAGGACTATGATATGTGACAATGGTCAGCTACGCATCAAGTAGACTCCAGTCCAACTTGAATATGTATCCAGAGACAGTCAGAATATCTATAATATATATATACATACAAGTACATCAGCAACTCTATTTATGAAAATATGAACTACAGAACAAGAAATAACTGTGAAATGATATGAAGAATGCATCAACTTATACCTGAATTTCAAAGAAGTAAACCTCAATAATCCTACACAAAAGATCAGCAATAACTGAAAAGAAAATCAGGTTCTCAGAGTGACGTAACAAGACATAATATACGTGTCATAAATGATAAACAGTAAATATAATACAAAAGGATCAACAAGTAACACATGTACCACCTCTAACAACCAGTTTACATGAAATATAATAATTAAGGACAACGTTTGCACGCATGGCCAAATAGAAAAAAAATAACATAATGCAAGGTTAGAGACCAATACATATGCCGACATATATCATCAATCAGTAAAATGCAAGGGTCGACCATCAAGATATACCTAACGTTCGACGAAAGTTAGAGACCAACATGCTCAAGGGGTCATCACTTCTGTAGATTGTCTGAATATACGGTTTACCAGGGAAAGTGTATATTGACTCATGTACGTCAAGGGTATGTCCTCCACCCTATGCTACTATGTGTTGGTGTTGTTGCTCTTATTTCATTCAAAAACCAAGATCCTCACAAATGTTTAGTCCCATATCGGCTGTGACATAGACTTTGACAGAGCATACTCTTGTTCTCTTCATTGAAGTCTTGTGTAGGTAGCCCTTTAGGCCACATGTGCGCGCCGAATGTCGATTCGATTTCTTCTTCGGGTCCGGGTTAAAACTCTAAAACTTTTGCTACTCATTGGCCCTTGACCAATTTAATCCTACTTAAATTTTTGAATGTTGGAGACCATTAATTTTGTCCAAATACATTGAACCACATATTTATATGCCTTTATTCAGCATCTATTACGTCCTTGTTTCAAACAACGGATACAAAGTTTATGCCTATATAATGAGCCTTTCGTATCCTCTCTTAGCATACAAAAAAATCTCTAAGAAAAATCTCTTCCAAATTCTTATATTACATTTTATTTCCATTCTTCGTATCCTCACTCTTGGCAGAGCTAAGTCAAGGTCAATCTTTCCGAGTTGTGTGCGACGACGGATACCAGTAGAGCAAAGGTTTTACCACTATGAGCATCCAAAAAAGTCTGCATATAGGCCCGGATTAACTCTTAGGACAGAGATTCATGCGCGACTTCTTTAGAGACCGGTAACTTTAATTTTTTATTTATTTTATTTGCAGATTATTGGAGGAGAAAATAAATATTTCTAATAATCTAAGAGTTAATTAATCTGTCTTATGTGCATCTGTATATTTTATTTACTGCCTACGGAATATTCTACTGTTAAATTGTCCTTATGCTTATTCTACTGTTAAATTCTCCTTAGAATTTATTGTACTAGCACATCCTAAGAAGTAGACTGACAGATTTTCATCCATCAGTAATATATGTGCTATTGTTATATTCATGGTGGATATTATACGTATAGTATTTCATTACTTATGCCGTTATAGTTCTTCGTTACTGATAGATTTTCATACCCACAGAATGTGTTACATATTGAGCTCGATTTTGGAAAAGCTAAAACGATATGTAACATTGTCTTCATGTTTTCTATGACATGGGTATTCTCTGTTTGAGCTAACAAGTCTTTGTACTTGAGACATCTAACTAAGCTTATGGTAGTTATGTGTTAAATTCATTCTAGAAAGAAAAAGAAATTCTTCCTCTCTCCTATATAATTTCCTATTTCTCTTGCACTACTTCTCTGATACCATGTTCTATTAATGCCTTTGCCTACTTGTTCATTTGGCATCTTAAGTTTATCCGGTAATGCTATAAACCGTCATGCTCATCATACATAGATAAAATGGGCTAAAGATTGGTAGGTACTTGTTCAGAAATTTTTAAAAGTTGCTATAAATCATAAAATACTAGTAGTAACATCCCTTAATATAAGGTCAAGGATATCTAGTACATCCACCAGGTAACAATGTGATTAGTGTTGGTCCTTTCTATTTTTTTATCTCATTGCCTTCAACTGTATTTCATTGTTCTTTTAAAGTAGTGATAGAGACCACATATGTATCTTTGCTTAGCTGAAGGTTTAATTGTTTTGCATATGCATGCATACAATTTTTTTAATATATATATATATATATTATATATATATAATATCTATATATATATATATATATACATATAAAATATATATACAAAAGAAAAAAAAAAAAATATATATATATATATATATATATATCAAAAGAGTTATACAATTTCTAGATCAATTTTATTTACATTTTTAATGTATTTTGCAAAGAAACAACAGAAAGTCATCGAAGTCTAAGCACTTTGGGTTACTAGATAGTAGACCAAATCTGTTGCAGTTACGGTAGTTTGAAAATAAATTATGATATCTCCTTTGATCCAGACTTGTGCAAATCATAGAAATATTCTTATATTAATATTGAGTTAATTTAATTTTTTTTAGTTTCCCTCTAAAGGATGCTAGAATCATTTTAAGTATTGTTTGTATGGCTTCAAAATTTTATGTATCTTTTCATGTGATCCAAGTATCATGCTAAATGCAAGAATCAAATTAGTTTTGTTACACAGTAGTGTTGACATGTATATACTGGTTGATTGATATATTTTATTTATTCAAGCACCTACATTGTATCTCCATATATTAAACTAGTGTATGTACTACCAAAATACAGCAAATTAGCGACCGAAAATTAGCGACGGAAATATTCAGCCGGCGTTAGCGACGGATTTGTGGCAACTCGCCGACTGATTACCGACGACAAGTCGTTACATTTTTATTTTAATTTTAGGGAGAGGAAAAGTCGGACATCCGTCGCTAGGGTGTCGGAAATATAGCGACGGATAGCCAGTCGTCGCTATACAGTCGATTATTTGGCAAAAATTGTGTGGAGAATTGGCGGAACATTTCTTCGACTACATAGCGACGGATATTCAGTCGGCAAGTATCAAAAATAGCAACTAACGGGCGACGGATTATAAGCTGTCGCTATTCCGTCGCTAAATATACATTCCAGACTCAAATTGAAACGGCGGAGGGAACTTTTCGCATTCCCCCCAAATTCACTCACTTCTCTCTCTTTCTCTCTCTCCCACGGCTTCGGTGATCGGCGTCGACGTCCTCTCTCTCTCTCTCCCGAAGGTGATCCCCTCTCTCTCTTTCTTTCTCTCTCTCTCTCACGGTGTCGTAGGGGCAGCGGGGTCGGCGGGCTTGGGGCGGGGCGTCGGGGGCTGGGCTGCGGGCTTGGAGCGGGGACGTCGGGGCTGGGCGGCAGGCTTAGGGGGGGGCATCGTAGGCTGGGCGGCTGGCTTGGGGCGGGGCCGTCGGGGGCTGGGCGGTGGGCTTGGGACGGGGGCGTCGGGGGCTGGGCGGCAGGCTTGGGGCGGGGGCGTCGGGGGCTGGGCTGCGGGCTTGGGGCGGCGGGCTTTGGTCGGAGGCGACAGGGGGCTTGGCTTCTCAAATTCATCTGAGTTTATATATTGGCTAAATAATGTGTTATCCATATTGGGTGTTATCCATTAGTTTGGTGGTGTTTTGATTAGTAAATATGAATATGGAGTTTGGGTTCATGGTGTATATGTTCACTGTGTCAAGGACAGTGCGAGTCTTCATCTGCATAAGTCACTGAATAAGTGAAGTTTTTCCTGGAAAACTGACCCTTAGAGTGCATCAGTTGTGTGCTTCTATATAGATGTATATATCTATACATCTAACTGTGATATACATATATATGTGTATGTGTGCTTTAGAGAGTGAGGAATGAAGGCAGGCCTACCATGCCTATTAGCATGCAGGACGGCTTGGGGTGTAATGTGTGAGTGTAGACATGGTAGGAATTATAGGTAATTAATGCTAGTGTAACTAGACTAAGGTACTGCTTGCTAGATAGTAAGGACACTCTAGTATCCTAACCAAGTTAATTTTAGCCTAGATATTTAGGATATAGCTCCCATATCCTAGAAGTGGACTCTTACAATTTACAAATAGATAGATTGACTCAATTTGATTAATTGACCTATATGACTCTAAGACTTGATTTGCTGCTGCAAGCATACAACACCACAAAACTATTTACTGACTCGTCAAGTTGAACCGTGTATAACATGCTCGGTATCGGTATCGAACTATCGGACTATCGGTATCGGTATCGAACTAAAGGTATCGCTAGCGGACTATCAGACTATCGGACTATCGGTATCGGTATCGAACTATCGGTATCGCACTATCGGTATCGCACTATCGGTATCGGACTATCAGTATCGGTATCGCACTATCGGTATCGGTATCGAACTACCGGTATATATCGGTATCGGTATCGAACTATCGTATCGAACTATTAGTAACAACTGTACTCAGATTTTTCTCTTCTCGAGCTAGAATACCAGCGGATCCACCAGTTACATGATTATATACTAATTCTGTTTAGTTTGTCTTACTATACAGATTTTTACATCCAATCTGTGATGGATCGTTATTTCGTTGATCATACATGGATGTACAAACGACAACACGAGAGCAGAATATGTGTGAGTGACGATTTTCAGGCAGGCGTGGAAGTGTTTCTTAAGTATGCCATGAGCAAAGCTCAGTTTATGGACGGTAACAAAATCAAGTGTCCATGTCGTAATTGCCGTAATAGACGTTACGAAGAAGTGGTGAGTGTAAGAGATCATTTGACCCGTAAGGGTTTCGTACGTGATTACATCCTGTGGTCATCGCAAGGTGAACTATATACGGAAAGACAGGTTGCGAATGCTACTACTTATGCTTTTGATGATAATGCTGCAGCGGATTTTGTCGTCGATGACGACGAATGCTCCGTTGATTATGGAGACGTGCAGAACCTTGCACGAGATATGGTGTACGACGCTGCAGGGCCTAATTTTGATCCGAAGGATCCTAATCCCGAGGCGAAGGATTTCTATGATATGTTTCAGGATGCTGAAACTTTTTTATATCCTGGTTGTGAGCCACATTCCGTATTGTCAGTGACGATACGGTTGTTGAACATAAAGTCCGATTTTAACTTGCCACAAATTTGCTATGATCGGATTACAAACTAATGAAGGAGGTGTTACCGAAGGAATCAAAAAAGCTTCCAAAAAATTTCTACAAGTCGAAGATGGTGGTCCGACAACTGGGACTGGGGTACGACAAGATAGATTATTGTCGCAACGGATGCATGTTGTACTATAAGGAGAACGAGGATGTAGAAAGTTGCAGCTTTTGTAATACGGATAGTTACAAGCCAGTCAGGGGAAAGGAAAGTCAACTAGAAAACGACGTCCTTACAAGTATATGCATTACTTGTCGATCACGAAGCATTTACAGAGGATGTATGTCTCAGAATACAGCAGAACACATGACGTGGCACAACGAAGAACGCACAAAGGACGATGGAGAATTGTCACATCCTTCGGATGGAGGCGTGGAAATATTTTGATTTTTGCCATCCAGATTTTGCTACAGAGCCTAGAAATGTACGCATGGGGCTATGTTCTGATAGCTTCGCCCCTTTCGGGCAGTCGGGATCTCAATACTCCTGCTGGCCGGTTATTCTAACCCCTTACAATCTGCCACCATGGATGTGTATGAAGACTCCTTATATGTTCTTGACAGCTATCATACCGGGTCCCAAAAATTCGACGAAGAATATCGATATATATTTACAGCCGTTGGTGGATGAGCTGAAACAGCTATGGGAGATCGGCGTCACGACCTATGATATTTCCAGGAAACAGAACTTTCAGATAAGAGCTTCACTGATGTGGACAATCAATAATTTTCCCGCATACGGTATACTGTCGGGATGGAGTACTCACGGTACCCTGTCTTGTTCGATATGCATACAAAATAGGTGTTCCGCCTTAAGCATGGAGGAAAAACTTCTTTCTTTGATTGTCATCGTCAATTTCTGCCCCCGAGTCATCCTTGGAGAAAGAACAAGGACGCGTTCAGAGCTGGAAAATAAGAATTTTCTCATCCGTCTGCCAGATTGTCGGGATACATATTTGGGAAGATGTAAAGGACTTGCCCACTGTAATGGAAGATCCATCGAACAATCGTATCGATGGGTTCGGACAAACCCATAACTGGACCAAACGGAGTATCTTCTGGGTTCGGACAAACCTGAGTTGACTGTGCAACACATGGTTGAACTTGAGGAGAAGATTATCTTAACAATTTGCAAGTTGGAGAAAATATTTCATCCTGGCTTCTTCGACAGCATGGAGCATCTACCGATTCATCTAGCATACGAAGCCTGTGTCGGTGCATCTGTTCATTATCGATGGATGTACCCATTTGAAAGGTACATAAAAATCGATATAATTTAAGTTAAATTTTAGTAGGTTTTAAAATTCTTTCTTAATTCTCAAGATAATTTATCTCTCTAGATACCTACACCATCTAAAGAAGAAAGTTGGCAACAAGGCTCATATAGAGGCTTCGATATGCGAAGCATATCTTATCGAAGAGGTGTCAAACTTCTGCTCCATTTATTTTGATACTCATGTTAAGATAATCGAAATAGACCTCAAAGTAATGACGAGGACGTTGAGGATGGAGGAATATTCAATATAAGGGGCAAGCCTATTGGGGCTAGTAAAAGACGGTGGTTGACAGACGACGAGTATGATGCCGCTCACCGATATGTCTTGTTAAACTGTGACACACAAGAAGTGAGAGATTTGGAGAAGTAAGTCAGTACACTTGCACTCGTTATAATCTCAAATTTGATGAAGTAAGTGACTACACTTATATATTCTTATTTTCTCTAATAGTGTATTTAGAGATGAAGTCAAAATGAGCATACCCGATATTACCGATGAGGGACTTCAATGAGAGGTTGATTGTACATTTCCGTCATGGTTTCGCAAATACGTAAGTAACTGTGATTATAATTTAGATTATAAATATATAATCTAAAACATTTAAATTATAAATATTTGTTTACATGTTTTATTGCCCGAAACAACACTCACTCACGAGAGTGTTCGTTATCTGGCATTGGGATCGAAGAAGCAAATAAAGACTTGGCCAGGCTATTTCGTTAATGGCTTCAGGTTTAAGTCAACTCAGAATGCTATAAATGTCGAATTTATCAATGACGGCATCAGTACCAAGGATTCTGGTGTTTGCATAAGAGGCACTATCTATGACGACGAGCCAGACTTTGACTATTATGGAGTGCTTCGAATATTGTAGATTTACAATATACTGGCCCATATGATATATTATGATGTTCAAATATGAGTGGTTCGATACGACACCAAATATCGTTGGAGAATCGATAAACAATTTAGATTTGTCGATATAAATCATCGCAGGAGGTATAGAGGGTCCGATACATTTGCGATAGAAATCATGCTGTTCAAGTCTACTATACAAGCTACCCAAGGCATCGTAGAGATCGATTTGACTGGTGGGCAGTATACAAGATTAAATCTAGAAATACATTCAACGTTGGAAACCCAGCATACCAAGAGGACCAGATCGAAAAGTCCCAATACTTGGGACAACACTCAGATATAATGGATGTTGAAGATATTGTTGAGAAAAATAGAGGAGAGAAAGAGGTTGATACAAGACTTAGCTGTCAACCGGGGAGAAAGAGGCATCTTGTCCCAAATATTGAGGCAAAAGAAGAAGAAAAAGAAGAAGAATTTGATGGGGATGAGGATACAGATGAAATCGACGATGAAGATAAGGATGAGGATGAGGAGGATGATAATGAAGACGAGGCCGAGGATGAGAACGAAGACGATGATTAGGTTAAATATTGTTGTATATTAAAAATACTTCCAATTACGTGAATTAAGTTTGACCTCATAAAAGCAATTACGTGAATTCATATTTTTTTATTCGATTATTTACTTATTGCAGATGGCACTCCTAGTCTTTTTTGTCGCGGCGGCACTCGTCTCCCTACTGGTGGTATATATTTTAGTTTAGAATTTTATATTCATTTACACTTTTATATTGTTAATTATGTTTATGTGTTCTATTTACAGGTCATGAGGGCCGTGGTCGTGGTGCTGGTGTGGTGGTCGTGGTGGTGGTGGTGGTGGTGGTGGTCGTGGTCATACTGGTGCTGGTGGTCGTGGTCGCATTCAATCTTTCCGAGATGTGACCCCATCCAGCGACCCCGACCCGGAGAGTACCCCGGGCACAGACGCATCCCGCCGTCGATCGACCACTTCATCGAGACATGAGTCCGGATCTGCTAGCGGATCCTTTCCGCTATCGGACCCACCAGCAGCGGATCCACCAGTGGATCCCCAGTTACTGCACAGTGGGCCCCGGAGTACCCCCATACTCGATTCCATCCGGTGACTGGGGAGTACATGCGCGGACCCACGGATCCTCCGACGGCACCAGAGAGGCCGAGAGGCGAGTTCCGATGAGAGCTATGGCCCGCGGGGATCTCGTAAGTAATTTTAAGATAATTTATTAAATTTCTTTCATATATTCAAGTTAATAATCCAGTCGTTTCTTCTTTGTAGGTTTTTTTCGTTTAATGTTGCCAGGGCTCTTGGAAAATTATCAGGGATAACTTCCATGGCCATACCTCAACTTTTCGTCGATGCCCCAAAACTTGAAGTACGCATGGCTCGACGAGTTGAGGGTATATATCTATATCTTTGGTTAATTATTAGTTACTCATTAATCAACCATTTTTTAAGTTACGTGATAATTGAATTTCTATGTTAGACGACGTACTGGTGCCCCCCCCATCGCGAGGACGCGATCCGCAGGACCTACAGAAATGCTGCCTCGAAGAAGATACGGGATATGATTCATGACCTAAAAATGGGGCATACGAGGCCGAATTGGATCCGACAGGAGTATTATAACCTCTTAGGTATGATGGATACTCCTGCGTACAAGGAGAAATCGGAGAAGGCGAAGGCGAACCGATAGGCCGCGGGGCTTCATAAGGGGGATCAAGGCCCCACGCAGCGACGCTTGCAGATCTGGTGAGATACCGTAAATTTATTCACTATCGAATTAGGTATAATTATATACGGAGTTAATTAAGTTCTACGAAAATTTTGTATGCAGGCCCAACGGACGGTGAAGGAGGGAAGGGCGCCAGAATCGGTCACCATGCACGACGTGTTCCAGCATACGCACAAAAGACGGAAGGACGAGAGCTTCGTCGACGAGAGGGCCAAGAAGACTGATGTAAGTACTTATGTTTATGAGATTTACGTTAGAATTAAAAGTATTCGGACTATAACTTAGGTAAACTTAGGATTCACACTTAACTTAGTGAAACATAGGATTTAGATTACAACTTAGGTAAATCTTATAATATAAACACATTCATTTGATAAGCTGCGTATCGTGAGGCCCTTAATCGGGCTCAGTTAACTGACACCGAGGATGTCGGTTAAACGACGCCCGCCCGGACGCCCTCTTCTTTGGCCGCTCGCCACGACTTGTTCGTAGATACCGTCGACGACTTTAAGAAAGGGCTCCTGTACGGTCGGCTCCCTAGGGCCGTTGCACATGGCGACGCAGAGATTTCCACCGACACCGCCTCCTCCCATGGCCCCGGCAGACGATGATGTTAGGTCGCAGCTTACGTAGCTGCACGAGACGATGTCGTCCTTGCGGGACCAATTTGCCACGTAATTTCTGCCTCCGTCTGCTGCTGTCGATCCGTCTTCTACTGGTCCGTCGACTGCTGGTGTCGGTCCTTCTTCTACTGGTCCGTCGACTGCTGGGGTCGGTCCTTCTTCCGTGGGTCATCTTTCTTTCAACCCTGATGCCCCGTTCGTACCGACTCTGACTGTGACGGCACTCCTGGATCTCATGTCGCCAGAGCAGCTACGCCGACTTCCGAGCAGTGTCTACGACCGCTTGCCGCCGTACCTAGTGGAGGAGTATATTCGTCGGTCGCAGCTGGGATTACCACCACCGGGCAATCGAACTCCTCCTTCTTCATAAAATATTGTATTAAGAAAATTTGGAATATTTGTAGCAATTTTGGATTAATTGTGCTATAATCGGATTATAGCGACGGATATTATGTTACTCTTCAGGATAATTGATGTCTATTTTCTAATAATTTGGTTTGATCTATGTGATTCTTGGATAATTGATGTGCATTATATATTTGGTCTATGTGATTGTTGGATAATTGGTGTGCATCATATATTTGGTCTATGATTGTTGGATAATTGGTGTGCATTATATATTGGTTTGGTTTATGCATATTTTTGTGAACATGGAAAGTGCTGTAATTTTTTTTCCAAAAAATCTCAGTTAGCGACGGACTAGTGGCCGGTTAGCGACGGATATTTCCAGTTTCGACTAATTTTTGACGAATTTCCGTCGCTAACTGGAGATTTGAAACTATTTCCAGGTAGCGACGGTGGTCGACGGCAATATCCGTCGGCATGGTCCTGGTGGTATATAATCGACGGAATAGCGATGAAAAATCCGTCGCAAAGGCGACGGTTAATCAGCCACTAATACGTCGCTCGCTCGACGGCGTAGCGACGGGAAATCCGTCGACAAGGTTCTGGAAATGCTTGACATTTCCAGAACCATGGCGACGGATAATCAGCCACTAATCAGTCGCTCTGTCAACAGTGTAGCGACGGATCAGCGACTACTGATCCGTCGCCATGGCGCTGGAAATGCCAAGCATTTCTAGAACCTTGTCGACGGATAATTCGTCAGCTTACCGTCGCTAATCCGTCCTTTGTTATCGACGGCGATCGACGGAATAGCGACGGAACGATACACTCTGATATGCTATTACGACGGTTTACCGACGGACATTACGTCGCTATTGTCTACATAGTTCAGTATTTAATACTTGAAATGGACGAAAGTCCGTCGGAAAGTAGTCGCTAATCCTTCGTATTTTGAAGTCGAAATGCCGTCGCTATTCCGTCGCTATTCCGTCGCGTGACGACTACGTAGCGACGGACCATTATTAGCGACGAGCTGATTACCGACGGATTTTTTTGGCCAAAACCCGTCAGTGATCGGTCGCTAATAGCAATTCCCGTCGGACGGGCGACGGATCTGGCCGTCGCTAAATCGACAAATTTTGGTAGTGATGTGTATGCTTCCTTTGAATTTTGATTTATAGATGAATAACACTGAATTGCATTTTATATTTTATAGCAGCATTGACTTTATACTTGCACTATATGGATATTACATGTAGCAATTTATAGTACATAGTTTGGTAAAGAGGATCATTATAATTCTCTCTTTGGCTCTCTTTTTCCAATGGGTACTCGTCAACTAGAACCTTGCACAATGGAGTTTGTTAGCACATATAATTTCACTATTATGCATGGAAGAAAGATATTTTTCTATTGGAAACATATGGGCCCAAATAGAAATGTGCACTATATAACACAA
Source organism: Iris pallida (assembly GCA_029216955.1). Taxonomy (NCBI): domain Eukaryota; kingdom Viridiplantae; phylum Streptophyta; class Magnoliopsida; order Asparagales; family Iridaceae; genus Iris; species Iris pallida. The sequence goes on from JANAVB010007399.1 coordinate 33,031,484, forward strand.
TCTTGTTGTCCAAAAAGTGCGTAATACGTGACTTCCTCACAGAAAATTGTCTTCTGAAATGATTGTTACAAAATCCTACACAAAGGATCTTTTTTCATAAAAATAAGGTATCAGTTCTTCTATAATACATGAAGAGTTCAATTGTGAAGCACTCTCAAAATCAATACTCATTTTAGATATGCACAATATCTATATTTTGCAAATGTTTGCACATTCTGGAACTAAAATAGTGGTAATCTAATTGATACATTTTAGTGCTTGCTACCATGAGCAAACTCTCTCATCTTTTTCGACATTTATGCATGTTCTTCATGACCTGAACATTAGTGGTAGTAAGTTGAATAGTAAGCATTATGCTCTGATGCTCTAATAAGAGGATGTCAAGATTATCTTTCAATATTTTTCAAAATCTTACAACTTGTTTTTGGAATTAGATGTTTCTTCTGATAAGTACTTTGTTTTCTAGCTACAACATAGTAGAGAATTCAAAACATAGATAATAACCCTAAAGAAGAAGAGGAAAACAAAAGGTTACGACAAAAGTCTCAACATTTATTATTTGGTTATTTTCTGCTTGGAAATGTTTGTAGCATTCAAATTCTGTTGAATTCTTTTTAGAAATAAGTATAATATTTTTGAAGTAATATTATGTTATGTGAATATTTTATATGAACTGCTTAATTTACGAAAAAATTTGATACATGCTGTTATATAGTATTGTCAAATATTTTCTTTCACTGTATTAAGTAACTAAAATATATGTCGGACTTGGACATATTGATAGCATCTTTATAATTCTTGTTTACATATTTACCATAAAAATATTGTCGTATTATTTTAATTCATAAACAATATATATATTTGTGTGCCAAAATGAACAAGTTGTGTATCGGTTCAAATTACATTTCTTATTAATATGCAAAACTGACATCTACGTTTTTGAAGAACGAATAATCAGCCTAATATTGTCTATTATACAAATAGTCAAATTTAGTGTTGGATCTCTCTATATCATGAAATTGCCTAGAGATCTGAATGTTGTCTTTTTGAATTTTGGACCTTTTGTGTTGATCTATTATTTGTTAAATTACCATGGCAAATGCATCCAGAATAAATAAGTTTGGGCCGGTATCGTTTCAGTTACCTTTCTTGTAATATGCAAATTAAATTCTATTTTTTCGAAGATAGAATCATTACAAAATTTTTCAACTTTCTAGAAAGAAGCAAAATATTAACGGTAACGGTAATACAAATTTATTTTTACTCAGTTATTCTTAACATGATCCTTGTAATGTTACCTCTCTAAGTCAAAAGCATTAGAGATTGTGACTTGTTAGAAAAGGCTCAAACATGCTGAGGGTAAAGGTATGTAAAACAAAGTTCTTTGCTCTATCATTCTGATATTAGTAGATGTTTAGCGAGAATAGTGAAACTCTCTCTAAAATGTATAAAAATAACATATCTTTTATTGTCCTGATCATTTGGAAATAATTATGGTATTATACATTATTGTATTAAAGTGATGTATATTATTATTTTCTAGGTCAGTTTGCATGAACCTTAGCTGACCATATTTTCACAATATTAGAATTTCTAGTCAGACAAAGAAATCATAATATTGTTCTGTCACAATACTTGGATTATGTTAAGCAAGTATTGGTTTGCAATAAACTATGTTATTATAATGTCCTTTGACACGTTCAAGCATTTAGTCAAAAGAAAATAATTTAATGATATTGCAAATCCCTATAAATCTAAAGTTTTTAAAGTTGAGATTATTTTAGGTACAAACCAAAGGGATCCTTCTGTCAACTGGACGTCAATAGTTCTAAGCGACATGGTACTTAATCGTCCCCCTGTGGACCTCCGCTAGCAAGGAACCGGCCCCTAAAACTAACCCAAATTGATCAAAACTTGATAAACTAAATATTTGATAAGGTGAATTAGCAAAAATTACCTATTCTATACTTCAGACCGTCATTTTTTTTGTAAACATGGCTTGTAAAAATAAATTTTTAGAGCCAATGCTGAAAGTTACTGTATCTTAATTTAAGGAGTGATAGAGTTAGATGAGTTTTGGCTCACTATCCAAAGGTTTATATCAGCAATTAGTGTAACCACACATTTGTTAAATAATTATGATGTCACAAAATCTGATTTAGGAAGTAACTAAATCAGTCAAACCAGTTATTCTGTTCTATACTAGAAAGAATATTTTTTAAAGGATATTCTAGACTATAAATTGTATCATATTAGATAATCTTATGTCATAGAAGGCATTCAAATTCAAACTGGATAATTGACTCATGTGACATCTAATTCATTTATGGATAAATTCTTTACTCTATGAGGAGTTGTCATCTCTCGAGGTTTGTGTAACAAATCTATCATAGCTAAGACTATTATATAGTCTGAAATGTTATCTTCAGACAAATCTTGTACTGAAGATGTATGGCTCAGACATTTTATACTACATATTTTTGTACATGTCATTTGTTCTAAAATTATGCTAATCAAAAGCATTATCTCGTGAATTCTAAAATGAACAGATACCAACAGCTGCATTTCGAGACATGTAAAGAGCCTAAAAATAAAATAAAATTATAGTTCTTGACTATAAAGTCATAAAAGAACTTTACAGATCTCTTGACGAAGAGTCTGTTTACTCTTGACGAAGAGTTTGTCTATAAAATTAATCCTAGAATCATCAAGGGGGATAGGATTGAGCCCATAAGTTAGTCACCAGTAGTGGCAACCCAACCGAGTCTGACTGGAGATTCCAGGAAGCTGGTTCAATTGGTAGAAATAAGCTGGACTAGGAGACTATTATAGAACGTACTAACCCTAGATTAAATTTCTTAAAATAAATGCCCAAGAGGCTGTACATGTGTACATACCCCATCCCTATGGTGACAGTGTTCCTGTGTGATATGATTAGGGTAGATTAAACTCTTAATAAGTCCAAGCATGATATGCAGGGTTGATGTCACGACCCGCACCCTAGAGTAAGGGTAGAGAGTGGGTACGTCCAGCCTACGCTGCAGTGTCGGCGGTAGAACGCTGTCCTAGGTCACAACATCTAACAATGTAATACTAAAAGTTTATACTCCTCGAATGGGGGTGACATAGCAGAATATAAACTCAATCACAACTAAGGAAGAAGAAGTATGATATGATATAAAACTCAAAATAAAATACAGAAGATCAGAAGAGTCTAAGTGTCTAAGATAACATCTCAGCAAACATCCAGAAATACAAGTCTCAACTACTGAATATGAAAGAATATATACAATCCAGATCCCAAATGACAGTAATAGTAAAGCCTAGACTAGGGAGCCTCAGTCTCTATAGCTAATGGATCCGGCTGGAAATCGGATCACTGGTGTCATCTAGAGCTGTCCCGTAGTAGGTATCCACACAGGCCTCCTCCTCGTCCTCTGTAATATTTTTAACAGGTCCAGTCAGGACAGGAGCACCAATACATCTCAATATATCATAGCAGGTTAGAAAATATAATCATGCAGTAAAGTAAGATACATGAAACTGAAGAAAGTACAGAATATAACCGAGAGAGAACTGTAATAGGAATATCTACTATAAGTAGAGAACTAACAGTGGCTAGTGAGTCAGAGTATAATATAAACATGTGAATGGCATAGGAGATTCTGATGAGACACTACGGAGGTGATCAGATGAGATACTACTTGGATATTATTCACATGTCTACTTCTACTCCCCCGTACCTCCAATCAATACAAAGATCTAGCCAGGTTATGTTATGATCCATGCAACGGCCCACAAGGGGTGATACATGGTAGGCCCAAAAATAGGTGATTCTAGGAATGCCGATAAATGGGTGATTCAAGGAAGACTCCGTGATCATGAGAGTACATGTCACAAGTGATCAATGAACCATGAAGCATAGTGATACACCATGTAAGTAAATACACAGAACATCTAATATCCGATGCTCCCTGAGGGGATAACATCTCAAGAAGGGATCCATATAGTACTAATTCGTGTGACCTACGTGACAGTATCAAGTAAAGTAATTTAAAGCAGGAAAATAATACTAACAGGATATAAATGATCAGAGAATGTACTCGCCTGGTATCTGAGTGTCCGGATGAAATGTACTGTCCGAGGAGAGGTGTCTGGCTCCTAATCAGAACAGCACAAGTCACAACAAGTCTAAAATGATAACAAAATACAATTCAATGTATTCTAAATGAATCTAGGTCAATCTAGGCCAAAATCAACTCTTGGTCAACTCTGGTCAACCCTAGAAGTCAAACTAGGTCAACTATGGTCAAACTAGGTCTAACAAGTCTAAATTAGGTCAAACAAGTTATTCTAGGTTTAAGCAAGTCCACAAGACCATACAAGCCTAAACCAAGCCTATCAAGTCTATACTAGTCTAGTCAAGACTAAACTAGCCTATACTAGTCTACCAAGTCCATACAATCTATACAAACTGTCCAAGTCATTACACATTACCTATAGGCACATTACTTAGCATAGATATATCTACATATATAAGAATACATTTATATACCTAATAGGCCTATACATTTAGACATGAATACTCATATACATTATACCTAATATACAAGCATATGTATATGTATACATCATACATACATTAGGCTTAAATACATATACATTATTAGATATATATACACTATACATTACACATACATATATTACATATATAGATATACATAGATACATAGAGAGGTAGTGAGATAGGAACTAGGTGTCAAGTATGTGGTACATAGTGTATAGGTGTTGTAGTGCCCCGTCCCTACATCGTGCCCCATACTCTGTCCACGGGGTGCGCGAGAAAGGAACACTGTCGCTATCGATTCTGTCGGGACCGATAGGTCGGGATCGGCCGAGTCGATCGAACGGGAACGGTTGAATTAAGATTCATTCTTCGTTATGGAATGTCTTCTTTGAACCAAGTCCCATATTCAGTGGGTTGCGCCTCGAGGATTGACTCTGCGGCTGAGTCGGGAGAGACCTCCCGTTGCTCTGCTTTTACGCCGCTTGCGTTGGTTTTGGCTTTATTTTCTGAATGCGCTTTCGTGAATGTTTTCGATGGATTTCATGGCTTATTTTCGAACTCGCATTTCCTATCAAACTCCTTGAATGATGCAGTGTTCTAATCGGTTGCTTGTGCGATTTCAGGTAATCGCGTAGGCGACGTCTAGCGCGACCAACAAGTTCTCTCGCCGAAGTGAACTCAAGGTGAGTGGCTGACCCTTCTCTTCTCGACCCCTTCTTAAGTAAATCGATAGTGTTGTTGTGGAGGAAAGATTGAATGCAGAGGCACGGGCACGGTAAAATGGTCAAGATTCAAAATAAACGTAGGCAATACCTTAACAACTGAATAATGTCTTAACTCGGTCATTGGAAAACTTGTCGACAAGGGAGAGTTTCCTCGAGCGACAACCCGCGGCCACGGGACCGACTCGGCCTAGGAGGAAACACGGTATAGCTGTGCTGGATGATAGCACGGGTTAAGCGGGGACTTACAGCGGGGCTCGCTACTTGCGCTGCAAGGGCCCCGGCTAACAAAAGCTATAGTCCAGGATGGCTTGTCATGCCAGTGGCCAATCACACGAAATATTGCACTTGGTATGTAATGATAACAATTGACAGGGAAGAATATGGTAAGTTTCATAAGGCACGACGCGGCCGCCGGGGGTAAGTTTCGACGTAAATTATATTATGCTTGTCATAGCTTGCTTGAAATTCATTAGGATGGTTAGAAACATTCATGAACTAAGTCATATAAACTCATTCAACCAAATGAGAGCTTGGAAATTAACTTGCCACGCACCAGTACAAAGTGTAATGTACTGATCCTCGCTCTCCACGCAGGTATCCCGAACCACGAAGGGCGTGCCACCTAAAATCTCAAGGCGGCGTGGACACTTTTGAAGCCTCGTCCGTGTAAAGGCTTGTTCTGGATTCCTTTTGAAGAAGACCCACACTCAGTCCAAAAGAAGATGGCCGCTCGACTCGCCTCGATCGCAGGTAGAAATGTGTAACAGTTTTTGCTTGTATAAAAGGGTGTAATGTATGGAACGACTATCTCATCGGCGTTCATTTTGTAAGTCGAGTCATGTTGTAGCCCGCGCGGCAATGAATGTAATGAAGTCAATGTAAATGATGTTCTATTATCAATGAAAAAGTTTACTTCTATTTCAAATGGGTCAATCAATTTCTCTGCGTACTCTAACTTGATGTTGTGTTTCGGATAACCTTATGACTATGCCTTGTGCGATCGCAACTTAGGTTCGCACGGCATCAGCCCGGGGGACGACTATCGATTCTACGGAATCGGGGCGTGACATAATGGTATCAGAGCACGGCTTTACATCCTTTGACCTCGCATCGATGAGATACGTTGTTCCATACAATAAGTCCATAATATTTGTGACTGATGCGTTTGCCTTCGTATCGCAGAAGTGACGGAACCACGGGCGAGCAAGAATAGAGCGCTTCAAGCGGCTCTAGTAGTTCATCGTCGGCGGGCCGGACCTTCTAACGATACCATCGAAAGGATGATGCGCATGATGGAGGCACAGCGAAACCAGTCCGAGAACCGGCATCAACAGGTAGAGGAACGATAGGCCCAGTTCGAAGCTCGCTTCAAGCTCGCTTTGATGCACATGCCAAACTTCAGCAAAAGCAGCTAGATACCCAGCAGCAGATCGTCCAGACAATGACGGCCAACGGGAATTCGGCGACTGCACCTACCGTCACCGCACCTGCTACCATCGGGCACGATCCAACCCATTGAAGTCGACACGGTGGAGCCCGAGCGTCAACCAGCGACACTGAAAAGTACAACTTTGAAGTGTCAGAATTCAAGAAAGCGTGCGCACTTCCTTCAACGGCACCGAGGGTCCTTCCATAGTGATCGACTGGTTGGAAGAGTTGGAAGATCACTTCGAGCTTTTCGGCATTGAAGAGTCGAAGCAAGTCGCCTGTGCACAACTTCAACTACGGTTGAACGCGCACGACTGGTGGGCCGTGCGCAAGCGGGCGATCCGACCGGACAACACCACCGCGCCGATCCCTTGGGCCATGTTCCGTAAAGCTTTCGAAGTCCAGTACCTTCCGTCAGCCGTTCTTCAAGCGAAGGAGAATGAATTCATGCAGTTGAAGCAAGGGAGCAGGACAATGGAACAGTACGCCGCAGAATTCAATAAGTTGTCTAAGTTTGCTGGCCAGTTTCTGCCTACTGAAGAGTGCGTGTGCGACGGTTCGAAGTGGGTCTGCGACACTCTATCGGTGCGCATGTCGGGGTCCCGGAGTACAAGACCATGGGTGAGGCTCTGAATTACGCTCCGCCTTGAGAACATGTATCCTTCCAGTGCCGACGACGTTGTGCGCCACTCCAATCACAAACGTCCTAGCTATACGGGAGGAAACAACTACGCGTCAAAGCGTCCAAATAATGGCAGCAACAGAGGGCGAACCCCTCGATTCCTTGCAGCAAATGTCATAACCTCGGCCACCATCCAATGATTGTCGTGTTCACGAAGGTGGATGTTTCTTTTGCGGACAAAGGGGGCACCAATTTCGAGATTGCCCTGTTCGGAAACCAAATCATCCCAACGTACCACCACAGCAACACCGTCAAGAGAATCGAGGACAGGCGCCCGACCCCCTCAGCCCACTCAACCCGACAACCAAGCCCGACGCCCTAATGCACAGGGGCGTGTCTTTGCCATGACTCGAGACGAGGCGTTACTTCCGACACTATTGTGATAGGTATATTAAATTTCAATAATGTACCTGCTCGTGTGTTATTTGATTCAGGCGCCTCGCATACTTCATATCGGCGGACTTCGCCGCCGAGAATAAATTTTCTGTAATATCATTAGATCTCGACCTTAGCGTAAGCACACCTTCGGGTGCACCAATTCTCACAAACTTAGCTTGCGCCGGCGGGATTATCTGTATCGGCGGTCAAAAGATCGGTCTTGATGCGATAGTTCTAGATATGAAGGACTTCGACATCATACTGGGCATGGATTGGCTCGGTCCGTGCAACGCAACCATAGACTGTGCTGAAAAAAGGTCACATTTCATATACCTGGAGTGCCTGAATTCAGCTACTCGTGTGGTGAGACGTCGTCGACCTGCATGGTGATCTCCGCAATATCTGCTCGACGGATGCTGCATTCCGGGTGCGAAGGCTATCTAGCTTCCGTTCGAGACATGCGACAGGATGGTACAAACGCGGGTCAGACCGACGTTGTGGCAGAATTCCCAGACGTGTTCCCGAACGAGCTACCCGGCATGCCGCTCGATCGAGAAATAGAGTTCACCATCGACACATTCCCCGACACCCGGCCGATCTCGAAAGCCCCATACAGAATGGCCCCTGCAGAATTGAAGGAATTGAAGGCGCAACTTCAGGAATTACTTGATAAAGGGTTTATCCGTCCGAGTGTCTCGCCGTGGGGTGCGCCCGTGCTATTCGTGAAGAAGAAGGATGGATCGATGCGACTCTGCATCGACTATCGGGAATTGAATAAAGCCATCGTCCGAAACAAATACCCTTTGCCCCGCATCGAAGACTTGTTCGACCAGCTCCAAGGTGCAATGGTGTTTTCGAAGATTGAGCTACGATCGGGTTACCACCAACTCAAAGTCAAGCCAGACGACGTGCCTAAGTCTATCTTCCGCACTCGTTATGGCCACTACGAGTTCTTGGTAATGCCATTCGGTCTGACAAACGCCCCTGTCGTCTTCATGGATCTAATGAATCGGGTGTTTCGTCCGTTCGTTGACAAGTTCGTAGTAGTCTTCATCGACGACATCCTCGTCTACTCGAAGGATCGAGCGCAACATGCAGAGCATCTGCGGACGGTACTCCAAACCCTTCGAGAGAATCAGTTGTACGCGAAGATGAGCAAGTGCGAGTTCTGGCTGAACAGCGTCTCATTCCTTGGGCACATCATCTCCGCCGCGGGCATCGCAGTCGATCCGAAGAAAGTCGAGGCAGTTGCTGATTGGAAACGGCCCGCATCAGTTAGCGAAATTCGAAGCTTCCTAGGCTTTGCGGGATACTACCGACGCTTCGTGAAGGACTTCGCGAAGATCGCATCGTCGTTGACTCGCCTCACCCAGAAAGGAGTCGCATTCAAGTGGTCAGACGACTGTGAAGCTTCCTTCCAGGAGCTCAAACAACGGCTCGTTTCGGCCCCGATACTTGCTCTTCCTGAAGGGACGGAGGGATTTCAAATCTTCAGCGATGCTTCTGGCCAGGGCTTGGGGTGTGCTCATGCAGCGGGATAAGGTGATATCTTTTGCTTCCCGGCAGTTGAAACCGCATGAGAAGAACTACCCCACGCACGACCTAGAACTAGCGGCGATTGTGTTTGCGTTGAAGCTGTGGTGTCAATATCTCTATGGCGTGGCGTGCAGGATTTATACGGACCACAAAAGCCTCAAGTATCTCTTCACCCAGAAAGAACTGAATTTGCGGCAGAGGCGATGGCTCGAACTAATCAAAGACTATGACTTATCAATCGACTACACGCCGGGCAAGAAAATGTGGTAGCGGATGCGCTGAGCCGAAAGTACTTAGCTTCATTATGCATCAACGGTCGACTGCTGCGTGACTTAGAAGAATGGGCATTGAACTCTGAGTTCGTTTCAGAGACGTAAAACTAGCACAACTACGGGTGGAACGGAGCCTACTGGAGAGGATCAAGCCTGCACAGAAGGACGACCCGTACCTGGAGAAGATACGGAAGCTGATATCGACAGAAAAAGCGTCTGACTTTGTAGAGGACGAGTCGGAAGTGTTGCGCGTGAAGGGACGGCTATGCGTACCGGACGATACAGAACTTAGAAAGGAGATAATGTCGGAGGCGCACTATGCAAAATATTCCTTGCATCCTGGCAGCACCAAGATGTAAAGGACCTCCGCGTTGTCTTTTGGTGGCACGGCATGAAGAGGGACTAGCGCTCTTTGTGTCAAAATGAATGGCCTGTCAGCAAGTCAAAGCCGAGCACCAGCGACCGGGCGGGGAGATGCAGAACCTCGCCATTCCAGAGTGGAAATGGGATCACATCACTATGACTTTGTTGTTGGCTTGCCGAGGATGCCGCGGGGAAACGACGCCGTCTGGGTCATCGTCGATCGACTAACCAAGTCAGCGCACTTTATCGCCATCAAAGTTACTTGGAGCGTCGACCGCCTTGCTCAGATATACCTTGATGAAATAGTTCGGCTGCACGGGTCCCAGTTTCTATGTCTCTGATCGGGATGGACGGTTCGTAGCGCACTTCTGGAGTAGTCTACATTCAGCGTTGGGGACAAAGTTGAAGTTCAGCTCAGCTTATCATCCTCAGACTGACGGCCAAACAGAACGGTGAACCAAATTCTCGAAGACATGTTACGACTCTGTGCGATCGACTTGAAGTCAAGTTGGGACGTCCATCTGCCGCTGGCCGAGTTTGCATACAACAACTATCAGTCCAGCATCCAAATGGCCCGTATGAAGCTTTGTACGGCCGGAAGTGTAGATCGCCCATTTGCTGGATGAAGTCGGGGAACGGCAGATACTTGGTCCGGAGCTGGTGGAGCAGACTGTGCAGAAGGTCAAGTTGATACGAGAAAGATTGAAGATAGCACAAAGCCGGCAGAAAAGCTATGCTGACACACACCGACGCCCCCTCGAGTTCTCGGAAGGTGACCATGTATTCTTGAAGGTGATGCCTATGCGTGGAGTTTCCAGGTTCGGTGCGAAGGGGAAATTGAGCCTAAGATTTGTTGGCCCGTTCGAAATATTGAAGCGAGTCGCCCCGATAGCTTACCAAATCTTTCCCGCCTGCGTTGTCAGAGGTACATGATCTTCTACGTATCGCAATTGAGGAAGTACGTGCATGATCCGAGCCATGTTGTAGATTTGGGTAAGCTGGACCTGAAGGCGGACTTGTCATATGTCGAAGAGCCGGTGCAAATCTTGGAGCGCAAGGATAAACTTCTCCGCAACCGTGCTATTCCCCTCGTCCGCGTCCTCTGGAGAAACCATTCAGTCGAGGAGTCGACGTGGGAGCTTGAGTCAGAAATGAAGGAGAAGTTCCCTTCGTTGTTCTCGTAGAGGTAGGTTCTATTTTAAGTTCGAGGACGAAACTTTTTCTTAGTTGGTTATGGTGTAGTGCCCCGTCCCTACATCGTGCCCCGTACTCTGTCCACGGGATCGCGAGAAAGGAACATTGTCGCTATCGATTCGGTCGGGACCGATAGGTCGAGATCGGCCGAGTCGATCGAACGGGAACGGTTGAATTAAGATCCATTCCTCGTTATGGAATGTTTCTTCGAAACCAAGTCCCATATTCAGCGGGTTGCGCCTCGAGGATTGACTCTGCGGCTTAGTCGGGAGAGACCTCCCGTTGCTCTGCTTTTCACGCCGCTTGCGTTGGTTTTGGCTTTGTTTTCTGAATGCGCTTTCGTGAATGTTTTCATGGTTTTTATGGCTTACATTTCGAACTCGCATTTCCTATCGAACTCTTTGAATGATGCAGCGTTCTAATCGGTTGCTTGTGCGATTTCAGGTAATCGCGTAGGCGACGTCTAGCGCGACCAACAAGTTCTCTCGCCGAAGTGAACTCAAGGTGAGTGGCTGACCCTTCTCTTCTCGACCCCTTCTTAAGTAATCGATAGTGTTGTGTGGAGGAAGATTGAATGCAGAGGCACGGGCACGTAAAATGGTCAATTCAAAATGAACGTAGGCAATACCTTAACAACTGAATAATGTCTTAACTCGGTCATTGGACAACTTGTCGACAAGGAAGTTTCCTCGACGCGACAACCCGGCCACGGGACCGACTCGGCCTAGGGAAACACGGTATAGCTGTG
>JANAVB010007399.1:33043389-33265889 GCA_029216955.1 Iris pallida
GTCTTACTATACAGATTTTTACATCCAATCTGTGATGGATCGTTATTTCGTTGATCATACATGGATGTACAAACGACAACACGAGAGCAGAATATGTGTGAGTGACGATTTTCAGGCAGGCGTGGAAGTGTTTCTTAAGTATGCCATGAGCAAAGCTCAGTTTATGGACGGTAACAAAATCAAGTGTCCATGTCGTAATTGCCGTAATAGACGTTACGAAGAAGTGGTGAGTGTAAGAGATCATTTGACCCGTAAGGGTTTCGTACGTGATTACACCTGTGGTCATCGCAAGGTGAACTATATACGGAAAGACAGGTTGCGAATGCTACTACTTATGCTTTTGATGATAATGCTGCAGCGGATTTTGTCGTCGATGACGACGAATGCTCGTTGATTATGGAGACGTGCAGAACCTTGCACGAGATATGGTGTACGACGCTGCAGGGCCTAATTTTATCCGAAGGATCCTAATCCCGAGGCGAAGGATTTCTATGATATGTTTCAGGATGCTGAAACTTTTTATATCCTGGTTGTGAGCCACATTCCGTATTGTCAGTGACGATACGGTTGTTGAACATAAAGTCCGATTTTAACTTGCCACAAATTTGCTATGATCGGATTACACAACTAATGAAGGAGGTGTTACCGAAGGAATCAAAAAAGCTTCCAAAAAATTTCTACAAGTCGAAGATGGTGGTCCGACAACTGGGACTGGGGTACGACAAGATAGATTATTGTCGCAACGGATGCATGTTGTACTATAAGGAGAACGAGGATGTAGAAAGTTGCAGCTTTTGTAATACGGATAGTTACAAGCCAGTCAGGGAAAAGGAAAGTCAACTAGAAAACGACGTCCTTACAAGTATATGCATTACTTGTCGATCACGAAGCATTTACAGAGGATGTATATGTCTCAGAATACAGCAGAACACATGACATGGCACAACGAAGAACGCACAAAGGACGATGGAGAATTGTCACATCCTTCGGATGGAGAGGCGTGGAAATATTTTGATTTTTGCCATCCAGATTTTGCTACAGAGCCTAGAAATGTACGCATGGGGCTATGTTCTGATAGCTTCGCCCCTTTCGGGCAGTCGGGATCTCAATACTCCTGCTGGCCGGTTATTCTAACCCCTTACAATCTGCCACCATGGATGTGTATGAAGACTCCTATATGTTCTTGACAGCTATCATACCGGGTCCCAAAAATTCGACGAAGAATATCGATATATTTACAGCCGTTGGTGGATGAGCTGAAACAGCTATGGGAGATCGGCGTCACGACCTATGATATTTCCAGGAAACAAACTTTCAGATAAGAGCTTCACTGATGTGGACAATCAATAATTTTCCCGCATACGGTATACTGTCGGGATGGAGTACTCACGGTACCCTGTCTTGTTCGATATGCATACAAAATAGGTGTTCCGCCTTAAGCATGGAGGAAAAACTTCTTTCTTTGATTGTCATCGTCAATTTCTGCCCCCGAGTCATCCTTGGAGAAAGAACAAGGACGCGTTCAGAGCTGGAAAATAAGAATTTTCTCATCCGTCTGCCAGATTGTCGGGATAATATTTGGGAAGATGTAAAGGACTTGCCCACTGTAATGGAAGATCCATCGAACAATCGTATCGATGGGTTCAGACAAACCCATAACTGGACCAAACGGAGTATCTTCTGGGTTCGGACAAACCTGAGTTGACTGTGCAACACATGGTTGAACTTGAGGAGAAGATTATCTTAACAATTTACAAGTTGGAGAAAATATTTCATCCTGGCTTCTTCGACAGCATGGAGCATCTACCGATTCATCTAGCATACGAAGCCTGTGTCGGTGCATCTGTTCATTATCGATGGATGTACCCATTTGAAAGGTACATAAAAATCGATATAATTTAAGTTGAATTTTAGTAGGTTTTAAAATTCTTCTTAATTCTCAAGATAATTTATCTCTCTAGATACCTACACCATCTAAAGAAGAAAGTTGGCAACAAGGCTCATATAGAGGCTTCGATATGCGAAGCATATCTTATCGAAGAGGTGTCAAACTTCTGCTCCATTTATTTTGATACTCATGTTAAGATAATCGAAATAGACCTCAAAGTAATGACGAGGACGTTGAGGATGGAGGAATATTCAATATAAGGGGCAAGCCTATTGGGGCTAGTAAAAGACGGTGGTTGACAGACGACGAGTATGATGCCGCTCACCGATATGTCTTGTTAAACTGTGACACACAAGAAGTGAGAGATTTGGAGAAGTAAGTCAGTACACTTGCACTCGTTATAATCTCAAATTTGATGAAGTAAGTGACTACACTTATATATTTATTTTCTCTAATAGTGTATTTAGAGATGAAGTCAAAATGAGCATACCCGATATTACCGATGAGGGACTTCAATGAGAGGTTGATTGTACATTTCCGTCATGGTTTCGCAAATACGTAAGTAACTGTGATTATAATTTAGATTATAAATATATAATCTAAAACATTTAAATTATAAATATTTGTTTACATGTTTTATTGCCCGAAACAACACTCACTCACGAGAGTGTTCGTTATCTGGCATTGGGATCGAAGAAGCAAATAAAGACTTGGCCAGGCTATTTCGTTAATGGCTTCAGGTTTAAGTCAACTCAGAATGCTATAAATGTCGAATTTATCAATGACGGCATCAGTACCAAGGATTCTGGTGTTTGCATAAGAGGCACCATCTATGACGACGAGCCAGACTTTGACTATTATGGAGTGCTTCGAATATTGTAGATTTACAATATACTGGCCCATATGATATGCATATATGATGTTCAAATATGAGTGGTTCGATACGACACCAAATATCGGTTGGAGAATCGATAAACAATTTAGATTTGTCGATATAAATCATCGCAGGAGGTATAGAGGGTCCGATACATTTGCGATAGAAATCATGCTGTTCAAGTCTACTATACAAGCTACCCAAGGCATCGTAGAGATCGATTTGACTGGTGGCAGTATACAAGATTAAATCTAGAAATACATTCAACGTTGGAAACCCAGCATACCAAGAGGACCAGATCGAAAAGTCCCAATACTTGGGACAACACTCAGATATAATGGATGTTGAAGATATTGTTGAGAAAAATAGAGGAGAGAAAGAGGTTGATACACAAGACTTAGCTGTCAACCAGGGGAGAAAGAGGCATCTTGTCCCAAATATTGAGGCAAAAGAAGAAGAAAAAGAAGAAGAATTTGATGGGGATGAGGATACAGATGAAATCGACGATGAAGATAAGGATGAGGATGAGGAGGATGATAATGAAGACGAGGCCGAGGATGAGAACGAAGACGATGATTAGGTTAAATATTTGTATATTAAAAATACTTCCAATTACGTGAATTAAGTTTGACCTCATAAAAGCAATTACGTGAATTCATTTTTTTTATTCGATTATTTACTTATTGTAGATGGCACTCCTAGTCTTTTTTGTCGCGGCGGCACTCGTCTCCCTACTGGTGGTATATATTTTAGTTTAGAATTTTATATTCATTTACACTTTTATATTGTTAATTATGTTTATGTGTTATTTACAGGTCATGATGGCCGGCCGTGGTCGTGGTGCTGGTGGTGGTCGTGGTGGTGGTGGTGGTGGTGGTGGTCGTGGTCATACTGGTGCTGGTGGTCGTGGTCGCATTCAATCTTTCCGAGATGTGACCCCATCCAGCGACCCCGACCCGGAGAGTACCCCGGGCACAGACGCATCCCGCCGTCGATCGACCACTTCATCGAGACATGAGTCCGGATCTGCTAGCGGATCCTTTCCGCTATCGGACCCACCAGCAGCGGATCCACCAGTGGATCCCCAGTTACTGCACAGTGGGCCCCGGAGTACCCCCATACTCGATTCCATCCGGTGACTGGGGAGTACATGCGCGGACCCACGGATCCTCCGACGGCACCAGAGAGGCCGAGAGGCGAGTTCCGACGAGAGCTATGGCCCGCGGGGATCTCGTAAGTAATTTTAAGATAATTTATTAAATTTCTTTCATATATTCAAGTTAATAATCCAGTCGTTTCTTCTTTGTAGGTTTTTTTCGTTTAATGTTGCCAGGGCTCTTGGAAAATTATCAGGGATAACTTCCATGGTCCTACCTAACTTTTCGTCGATGCCCCAAAACTTGAAGTACGCATGGCTCGACGAGTTGAGGGTATATATCTATATCTTTGGTTAATTATTAGTTACTCATTAATCAACCATTTTTTAAGTTACGTGATAATTGAATTTCTATGTTAGACGACGTACTGGTGCCCCCCCCATCGCGAGGACGCGATCCGCAGGACCTACAGAAATGCTGCCTCGAAGAAGATACGGGATATGATTCATGACCTAAAAATGGGGCATACGAGGCCGAATTGGATCCGACAGGAGTATTATGAGGACCTCTTAGGTATGATGGATACTCCTGCGTACAAGGAGAAATCGGAGAAGGCGAAGGCGAACCGATAGGCCGCGGGGCTTCATAAGGGGGATCAAGGCCCCACGCAGCGACGCTTGCAGATCTGGTGAGATACCGTAAATTTATTTCACTATCGAATTAGGTATAATTAATATACGGAGTTAATTAAGTTCTACGAAAATTTTGTATGCAGGCCCAACGGACGGTGAAGGAGGGAAGGGCGCCAGAATCGGTCACCATGCACGACGTGTTCCAGCATACGCACAAAAGACGGAAGGACGAGAGCTTCGTCGAGAGGGCCAAGAAGACTGATGTAAGTACTTATGTTTATGAGATTTACGTTAGAATTAAAAGTATTCGGACTATAACTTAGGTAAACTTAGGATTCACACTTAACTTAGTGAAACATAGGATTTAGATTACAACTTAGGTAAATCTTATAATATAAACACATTCATTTGATAAGCTGCGTATCGTGAGGCCCTTAATCGGGCTCAGTTAACTGACACCGAGGATGTCGGTTAAACGACGCCCGCCCGGACGCCCTCTTCTTTGGCCGCTCGCCACGACTTGTTCGTAGATACCGTCGACGACTTTAAGAAAGGGCTCCTGTACGAGTCGGCTCCCTAGGGCCGTTGCACATGGCGACGCAGAGATTTCCACCGACACCGCCTCCTCCCATGGCCCCGGCAGACGATGATGTTAGGTCGCAGCTTACGTAGCTGCACGAGACGATGTCGTCCTTGCGGGACCAATTTGCCACGTAATTTCTGCCTCCGTCTGCTGCTGTCGATCCGTCTTCTACTGGTCCGTCGACTGCTGGTGTCGGTCCTTCTTCTACTGGTCCGTCGACTGCTGGGGTCGGTCCTTCTTCCGTGGGTCATCTTTCTTTCAACCCTGATGCCCCGTTCGTACCGACTCTGACTGTGACGGCACTCCTGGATCTCATGTCGCCAGAGCAGCTACGCCGACTTCCGAGCAGTGTCTACGACCGCTTGCCGCCGTACCTAGTGGAGGAGTATATTCGTCGGTCGCAGCTGGGATTACCACCACCGGGCAATCGAACTCCTCCTTCTTCATAAAATATTGTATTAAGAAAATTTGGAATATTTGTAGCAATTTTGGATTAATTGTGCTATAATCGGATTATAGCGACGGATATGTTACTCTTCAGGATAATTGATGTCTATTTTCTAATAATTTGGTTTGATCTATGTGATTCTTGGATAATTGATGTGCATTATATATTGGTCTATGTGATTGTTGGATAATTGGTGTGCATCATATATTGGTCTATGTGATTGTTGGATAATTGGTGTGCATTATATATTGGTTTGGTTTATGCATATTTTTGTGAACATGGAAAGTGCTGTAATTTTTTTTCCAAAAAATCTCAGTTAGCGACGGACTAGTGGCCGGTTAGCGACGGATATTTCCAGTTTCGACTAATTTTTGACGAATTTCGTCGCTAACTGGAGATTTGAAACTATTTCCAGGTAGCGACGGGTGGTCGACGGCAATATCCGTCGGCATGGTCCTGGTGGTATATAATCGACGGAATAGCGATGAAAAATCCGTCGCAAAGGCGACGGTTAATCAGCCACTAATACGTCGCTCGCTCGACGGCGTAGCGACGGGAAATCCGTCGACAAGGTTCTGGAAATGCTTGACATTTCCAGAACCATGGCGACGGATAATCAGCCACTAATCAGTCGCTCTATCAACAGTGTAGCGACGGATTAGCGACTACTGATCCGTCGCCATGGCGCTGGAAATGCCAAGCATTTCTAGAACCTTGTCGACGGATAATTCGTCAGCTTACCGTCGCTAATCCGTCCTTTTATCGACGGCGATCGACGGAATAGCGACGGAACGATACACTCTGATATGCTATTACGACGGTTTACCGACGGACATTACGTCGCTATTGTCTACATAGTTCAGTATTTAATACTTGAAATGGACGAAAGTCCGTCGGAAAGTAGTCGCTAATCCTTCGTATTTTGAAGTCGAAATGCCGTCGCTATTCCGTCGCTATTCCGTCGCGTGACGACTACGTAGCGACGGACCATTATTAGCGACGAGCTGATTACCGACGGATTTTTTTGGCCAAAACCCGTCAGTGATCGGTCGCTAATAGCAATTCCCGTCGGACGGGCGACGGATCTGGCCGTCGCTAAATCGACAAATTTTGGTAGTGATGTATGCTTCCTTTGAATTTTGATTTATAGATGAATAACACTGAATTGCATTTTATATTTTATAGCAGCATTGACTTTATACTTGCACTATATTGGATTACATGTAGCAATTTATAGTACATAGTTTGGTAAAGAGGATCATTATAATTTCTCTCTTTGGCTCTCTTTTTCCAATGGGTACTCGTCAACTAGAACCTTGCACAATGGAGTTTGTTAGCACATATAATTTCACTATTATGCATGGAAGAAAGATATTTTTCTATTGGAAACATATGGGCCCAAATAGAAATGTGCACTATATAACACAATCTTGTTGTCCAAAAAGTGCGTAATACGTGACTTCCTCACAGAAAATTGTCTTCTGAAATGATTGTTACAAAATCCTACACAAAGGATCTTTTTTTCATAAAAATAAGGTATCAGTTCTTCTATAATACATGAAGAGTTCAATTGTGAAGCACTCTCAAAATCAATACTCATTTTAGATATGCACATATCTATATTTTGCAAATGTTTGCACATTCTGGAACTAAAATAGTGGTAATCTAATTGATACATTTTAGTGCTTGCTACCATGAGCAAACTCTCTCATCTTTTTCGACATTTATGCATGTTCTTCATGACCTGAACATTAGTGGTAGTAAGTTGAATAGTAAGCATTATGCTCTGATGCTCTAATAAGAGGATGTCAAGATTATCTTTCAATATTTTTCAAAATCTTACAACTTGTTTTGGAATTAGATGTTTCTTCTGATAAGTACTTTGTTTTCTAGCTAAACATAGTAGAGAATTCAAAACATAGATAATAACCCTAAAGAAGAAGAGGAAAACAAAAGGTTACGACAAAAGTCTCAACATTTATTATTTGGTTATTTTCTGCTTGGAAATGTTTGTAGCATTCAAATTCTGTTGAATTCTTTTTAGAAATAAGTATAATTTTTTGAAGTAATATTATGTTATGTGAATATTTTATATGAACTGCTTAATTTACGAAAAAATTTGATACATGCTGTTATATAGTATTGTCAAATATTTTCTTTCACTGTATTAAGTAACTAAAATATATGTCGGACTTGGACATATTGATAGCATCTTTTAATTCTTGTTTACATATTTACCATAAAAATATTGTCGTATTATTTTAATTCATAAACAATATATATTTGTGTGCCAAAATGAACAAGTTGTGTATCGGTTCAAATTACATTTCTTATTAATATGCAAAACTGACATCTACGTTTTTGAAGAACGAATAATCAGCCTAATATTGTCTATTATACAAATAGTCAAATTTAGTGTTGGATCTCTCTATTCATGAAATTGCCTAGAGATCTGAATGTTGTCTTTTTGAATTTTGGACCTTTTGTGTTGATCTATTATTTGTTAAATTACCATGGCAAATGCATCCAGAATAAATAAGTTTGGGCCGGTATCGTTTCAGTTACCTTTCTTGTAATATGCAAATTAAATTCTATTTTTTCGAAGATAGAATCATTACAAATATTTTTCAACTTTCTAGAAAGAAGCAAAATATTAACGGTAACGGTAATACAAATTTATTTTTGTACTCAGTTATTCTTAACATGATCCTTGTAATGTTACCTCTCTAAGTCAAAAGCATTAGAGATTGTGACTTGTTAGAAAAGGCTCAAACATGCTGAGGGTAAAGGTATGTAAAACAAAGTTCTTTGCTCTATCATTCTGATATTAGTAGATGTTTAGCGAGAATAGTGAAACTCTCTCTAAAATGTATAAAAATAACATATCTTTTATTGTCCTGATCATTTGGAAATAATTATGGTATTATACATTATTGTATTAAAGTGATGTTATTATTATTATTTTCTAGGTCAGTTTGCATGAACCTTAGCTGACCATATTTTCACAATATTAGAATTTCTAGTCAGACAAAGAAATCATAATATTGTTCTGTCACAATACTTGGATTATGTTAAGCAAGTATTGGTTTGCAATAAACTATGTTATTATAATGTCCTTTGACACGTTCAAGCATTTAGTCAAAAGAAAATAATTTAATGATATTGCAAATCCCTATAAATCTAAAGTTTTTAAAGTTGAGATTATTTTAGGTACAAACCAAAGGGATCCTTCTGTCAACTGGACGTCAATAGTTCTAAGCGACATGGTACTTAATCGTCCCCCTGTGGACCTCCGCTAGCAAGGAACCGGCCCCTAAAACTAACCCAAATTGATCAAAACTTGATAAACTAAATATTTGATAAGGTGAATTAGCAAAAATTACCTATTCTATACTTCAGACCGTCATTTTTTTTGTAAACATGGCTTGTAAAAATAAATTTTTAGAGCCAATGCTGAAAGTTACTGTATCTTAATTTAAGGAGTGATAGAGTTAGATGAGTTTTGGCTCACTATCCAAAGGTTTATATCAGCAATTAGTGTAACCACACATTTGTTAAATAATTATGATGTCACAAAATCTGATTTAGGAAGTAACTAAATCAGTCAAACCAGTTATTCTGTTCTATACTAGAAAGAATTTTTTAAAGGATATTCTAGACTATAAATTGTATCATATTAGATAATCTTATGTCATAGAAGGCATTCAAATTCAAACTGGATAATTGACTCATGTGACATCTAATTCATTTATGGATAAATTCTTTACTCTATGAGGAGTTGTCATCTCTCGAGGTTTGTGTAACAAATCTATCATAGCTAAGACTATTATATAGTCTGAAATGTTATCTTCAGACAAATCTTGTACTGAAGATGTATGGCTCAGACATTTTATACTACATATTTTTGTACATGTCATTTGTTCTAAATTATGCTAATCAAAAGCATTATCTCGTGAATTCTAAAATGAACAGATACCAACAAGCTGCAGTTTCGAGACATGTAAAGAGCCTAAAAATAAATAAAATTATAGTTCTTGACTATAAAGTCATAAAAGAACTTTACAGATCTCTTGACGAAGAGTCTGTTTACTCTTGACGAAGAGTTTGTCTATAAATTAATCCTAGAATCATCAAGGGGGATAGGATTGAGCCCATAAGTTAGTCACCAGTAGTGGCAACCCAACCGAGTCTGACTGGAGATTCCAGGAAGCTGGTTCAATTGGTAGAAATAAGCTGGACTAGGAGACTATTATAGAACGTACTAACCCTAAGATTAAATTCTCTTAAAATAAATGCCCAAGAGGCTGTACATGTGTACATACCCCATCCCTATGGTGACAGTGTTCCTGTGTGATATGATTAGGGTGAGATTAAACTCTTAATAAGTCCAAGCATGATATGCAGGGTTGATGTCACGACCCGCACCCTAGAGTAAGGGTACGAGAAGTGGGTACGTCCAGCCTACGCTGCAGTGTCGGCGGTAGAACGCTGTCCTAGGTCACAACATCTAACAATGTAATACTAAACAGTTTATACTCCTCGAATGGGGGTGACATAGCAGAATATAAACTCAATCACAACTAAGGAAGAAGAAGTATGATATGATATAAAACTCAAAATAAAATACAGAAGATCAGAAGAGTCTAAGTGTCTAAGATAACATCTCAGCAAACATCCAGAAATACAAGTCTCAACTACTGAATATGAAAGAATATATACAATCCAGATCCCAAATGACAGTAATAGTAAAGCCTAGACTAGGGAGCCTCAGTCTCTATAGCTAATGGATCCGGCTGGAAATTCGGATCACTGGTGTCATCTAGAGCTGTCCCGTAGTAGGTATCCACACAGGCCTCCTCCTCGTCCTCTGTAATATTTTTAACAGGTCCAGTCAGGACAGGAGCAAGCACAATACATCTCAATATATCATAGCAGGTTAGAAAATATAATCATGCAGTAAAGTAAGATACATGAAACTGAAGAAAGTACAGAATATAAACCGAGAGAGAACTGTAATAGGAATATCTACTATAAGTAGAGAACTAACAGTGGCTAGTGAGTCAGAGTATAATATAAACATGTGAATGGCATAGGAGATTCTGATGAGACACTACGGAGGTGATCAGATGAGATACTACTTGGATATTATTCACATGTCTACTTCTACTCCCCCGTACCTCCAATCAATACACAAAGATCTAGCCAGGTTATGTTATGATCCATGCAACGGCCCACAAGGGGTGATACATGGTAGGCCCAAAAATAGGTGATTCTAGGAATGCCGATAAATGGGTGATTCAAGGAAGACTCCGTGATCATGAGAGTACATGTCACAAGTGATCAATGAACCATGAAGCATAGTGATACACCATGTAAGTGAAAATACACAGAACATCTAATATCCGATGCTCCCTGAGGGGATAACATCTCAAGAAGGGATCCATATAGTACTAATTCGTGTGACCTACGTGACAGTATCAAGTAAAGTAATTTAAAGCAGGAAAATAATACTAACAGGATATAAAATGATCAGAGAATGTACTCGCCTGGTATCTGAGTGTCCGGATGAAATGTACTGTCCGAGGAGAGGTGTCTGGCTCCTAATCAGAACAGCACAAGTCACAACAAGTCTAAAATGATAACAAAATACAATTCAATGTATTCTAAATGAATCTAGGTCAATCTAGGCCAAAATCAACTCTTGGTCAACTCTGGTCAACCCTAGAAGTCAAACTAGGTCAACTATGGTCAAACTAGGTCTAACAAGTCTAAATTAGGTCAAACAAGTTATTCTAGGTTTAAGCAAGTCCACAAGACCATACAAGCCTAAACCAAGCCTATCAAGTCTATACTAGTCTAGTCAAGACTAAACTAGCCTATACTAGTCTACCAAGTCCATACAATCTATACAAACTGTCCAAGTCATTACACATTACCTATAGGCACACATTACTTAGCATAGATATATCTACATATATATAAGAATACATTTATATACCTAATAGGCCTATACATTTAGACATGAATACTCATATACATTATACCTATATATACAAGCATATGTATATGTATACATCATACATACATATAGGCTTAAATACATATATACATTATTAGATATATATACACTATACATTACACATACATATATTACATATATAGATATACATAGATACATAGAGAGGTAGTGAGATAGGAACTAGGTGTCAAGTATGTGGTACATAGTGTATAGGTGTTGTAGTGCCCCGTCCCTACATCGTGCCCCATACTCTGTCCACGGGGTGCGCGAGAAAGGAACACTGTCGCTATCGATTCTGTCGGGACCGATAGGTCGGGATCGGCCGAGTCGATCGAACGGGAACGGTTGAATTAAGATTCATTCTTCGTTATGGAATGTCTTCTTTTGAACCAAGTCCCATATTCAGTGGGTTG
Source organism: Iris pallida (assembly GCA_029216955.1). Classification (NCBI taxonomy): domain Eukaryota; kingdom Viridiplantae; phylum Streptophyta; class Magnoliopsida; order Asparagales; family Iridaceae; genus Iris; species Iris pallida. Next base: position 33,055,344 of record JANAVB010007399.1, read on the forward strand.
CGCCTCGAGGATTGACTCTGCGGCTGAGTCGGGAGAGACCTCCCGTTGCTCTGCTTTTCACGCCGCTTGCGTTGGTTTTGGCTTTATTTTCTGAATGCGCTTTCGTGAATGTTTTCGATGGATTTCATGGCTTATATTTCGAACTCGCATTTCCTATCAAACTCCTTGAATGATGCAGTGTTCTAATCGGTTGCTTGTGCGATTTCAGGTAATCGCGTAGGCGACGTCTAGCGCGACCAACAAGTTCTCTCGCCGAAGTGAACTCAAGGTGAGTGGCTGACCCTTCTCTTCTCGACCCCTTCTTAAGTAAATCGATAGTGTTGTTGTGGAGGAAAGATTGAATGCAGAGGCACGGGCACGGTAAAATGGTCAAGATTCAAAATAAACGTAGGCAATACCTTAACAACTGAATAATGTCTTAACTCGGTCATTGGAAAACTTGTCGACAAGGGAGAGTTTCCTCGAGCGACAACCCGCGGCCACGGGACCGACTCGGCCTAGGAGGAAACACGGTATAGCTGTGCTGGATGATAGCACGGGTTAAGCGGGGACTTACAGCGGGGCTCGCTACTTGCGCTGCAAGGGCCCCGGCTAACAAAAGCTATAGTCCAGGATGGCTTGTCATGCCAGTGGCCAATCACACGAAATATTGCACTTGGTATGTAATTGATAACAATTGACAGGGAAGAATATGGTAAGTTTCATAAGGCACGACGCGGCCCGCCGGGGGTAAGTTTCGACGTAAATTATATTATGCTTGTCATAGCTTGCTTGAAATTCATTAGGATGGTTAGAAACATTCATGAACTAAGTCATATAAACTCATTCAACCAAATGAGAGCTTGGAAATTAACTTGCCACGCACCAGTACAAAGTGTAATGTACTGATCCTCGCTCTCCACGCAGGTATCCCGAACCACGAAGGGCGTGCCACCTAAAATCTCAAGGCGGCGTGGACACTTTTGAAGCCTCGTCCGTGTAAAGGCTTGTTCTGGATTCCTTTTGAAGAAGACCCACACTCAGTCCAAAAGAAGATGGCCGCTCGACTCGCCTCGATCGCAGGTAGAAATGTGTAACAGTTTTTGCTTGTATAAAAGGGTGTAATGTATGGAACGACTATCTCATCGGCGTTCATTTGTAAGTCGAGTCATGTTGTAGCCCGCGCGGCAATGAATGTAATGAAGTCAATGTAAATGATGTTCTATTATCAATGAAAAAGTTTACTTCTATTTCAAATGGGTCAATCAATTTCTCTGCGTACTCTAACTTGATGTTGTGTTTCGGATAACCTTATGACTATGCCTTGTGCGATCGCAACTTAGGTTCGCACGGCATCACGCCCGGGGGACGACTATCGATTCTACGGAATCGGGGCGTGACATAATGGTATCAGAGCACGGCTTTACATCCTTTGACCTCGCATCGATGAGATACGTTGTTCCATACAATAAGTCCATAATATTTTGTGACTGATGCGTTTGCCTTCGTATCGCAGAAGTGACGGAACCCTACGGGCGAGCAAGAATAGAGCGCTTCAAGCGGCTCTAGTAGTTCAGCATCGTCGGCGGGCCGGACCTTCTAACGATACCATCGAAAGGATGATGCGCATGATGGAGGCACAGCGAAACCAGTCCGAGAACCGGCATCAACAGGTAGAGGAACGATAGGCCCAGTTCGAAGCTCGCTTCGAAGCTCGCTTTGATGCACATGCCAAACTTCAGCAAAAGCAGCTAGATACCCAGCAGCAGATCGTCCAGACAATGACGGCCAACGGGAATTCGGCGACTGCACCTACCGTCACCGCACCTGCTACCATCGGGCCGACGATCCAACCCATTGAAGTCGACACGGTGGAGCCCGAGCGTCAACCAGCGACACTGAAGAAGTACAACTTTGAAGTGTCAGAATTCAAGAAAGCGTGTCGCACTTCCTTCAACGGCACCGAGGGTCCTTCCATAGTGATCGACTGGTTGGAAGAGTTGGAAGATCACTTCGAGCTTTTCGGCATTGAAGAGTCGAAGCAAGTCGCCTGTGCACAACTTCAACTACGGTTGAACGCGCACGACTGGTGGGCCGTGCGCAAGCGGGCGATCCGACCGGACAACACCACCGCGCCGATCCCTTGGGCCACTGTTCCGTAAAGCTTTCGAAGTCCAGTACCTTCCGTCAGCCGTTCTTCAAGCGAAGGAGAATGAATTCATGCAGTTGAAGCAAGGGAGCAGGACAATGGAACAGTACGCCGCAGAATTCAATAAGTTGTCTAAGTTTGCTGGCCAGTTTCTGCCTACTGAAGAGTGTCGTGTGCGACGGTTCGAAGTGGGTCTGCGACACTCTATCGGTGCGCATGTCGGGGTCCCGGAGTACAAGACCATGGGTGAGGCTCTGAATTATGCGCTCCGCCTTGAGAACATGTATCCTTCCAGTGCCGACGACGTTGTGCGCCACTCCAATCACAAACGTCCTAGCTATACGGGAGGAAACAACTACGCGTCAAAGCGTCCAAATAATGGCAGCAACAGAGGGCGAACCCCTTCCGATTCCTTGCAGCAAATGTCATAACCTCGGCCACCATTCCCAATGATTGTCGTGTTCACGAAGGTGGATGTTTCTTTTGCGGACAAAGGGGGCACCAATTTCGAGATTGCCCTGTTCGGAAACCAAATCATCCCAACGTACCACCACAGCAACACCGTCAAGAGAATCGAGGACAGGCGCCTCGACCCCCTCAGCCCACTCAACCCGACAACCAAGCCCGACGCCCTAATGCACAGGGGCGTAGTCTTTGCCATGACTCGAGACGAGGCGTATACTTCCGACACTAGTTGTGATAGGTATATTAAATTTCAATAATGTACCTGCTCGTGTGTTATTTGATTCAGGCGCCTCGCATACTTTCATATCGGCAGGACTTCGCCGCCGAGAATAAATTTTCTGTAATATCATTAGATCTCGACCTTAGCGTAAGCACACCTTCGGGTGCACCAATTCTCACAAACTTAGCTTGCGCCGGCGGGATTATCTGTATCGGCGGTCAAAAGATCGGTCTTGATGCGATAGTTCTAGATATGAAGGACTTCGACATCATACTGGGCATGGATTGGCTCGGTCCGTGCAACGCAACCATAGACTGTGCTGAAAAAAAGGGTCATATTTCATATACCTGGAGTGCCTGAATTCAGCTACTCGTGTGGTGAGACGTCGTCGACCTGCATGGTGATCTCCGCAATATCTGCTCGACGGATGCTGCATTCCGGGTGCGAAGGCTATCTAGCTTCCGTTCGAGACATGCGACAGGATGGTACAAACGCGGGTCAGACCGACGTTGTGGCAGAATTCCCAGACGTATTCCCGAACGAGCTACCCGGCATGCCGCTCGATCGAGAAATAGAGTTCACCATCGACACATTCCCCGACACCCGGCCGATCTCGAAAGCCCCATACAGAATGGCCCCTGCAGAATTGAAGGAATTGAAGGCGCAACTTCAGGAATTACTTGATAAAGGGTTTATCCGTCCGAGTGTCTCGCCGTGGGGTGCGCCCGTGCTATTCGTGAAGAAGAAGGATGGATCGATGCGACTCTGCATCGACTATCGGGAATTGAATAAAGCCATCGTCCGAAACAAATACCCTTTGCCCCGCATCGAAGACTTGTTCGACCAGCTCCAAGGTGCAATGGTGTTTTCGAAGATTGATCTACGATCGGGTTACCACCAACTCAAAGTCAAGCCAGACGACGTGCCTAAGTCTATCTTCCGCACTCGTTATGGCCACTACGAGTTCTTGGTAATGCCATTCGGTCTGACAAACGCCCCTGTCGTCTTCATGGATCTAATGAATCGGGTGTTTCGTCCGTTCGTTGACAAGTTCGTAGTAGTCTTCATCGACGACATCCTCGTCTACTCGAAGGATCGAGCGCAACATGCAGAGCATCTGCGGATGGTACTCCAAACCCTTCGAGAGAATCAGTTGTACGCGAAGATGAGCAAGTGCGAGTTCTGGCTGAACAGCGTCTCATTCCTTGGGCACATCATCTCCGCCGCGGGCATCGCAGTCGATCCGAAGAAAGTCGAGGCAGTTGCTGATTGGAAACGGCCCGCATCAGTTAGCGAAATTCGAAGCTTCCTAGGCTTTGCGGGATACTACCGACGCTTCGTGAAGGACTTCGCGAAGATCGCATCGCCGTTGACTCGCCTCACCCAGAAAGGAGTCGCATTCAAGTGGTCAGACGACTGTGAAGCTTCCTTCCAGGAGCTCAAACAACGGCTCGTTTCGGCCCCGATACTTGCTCTTCCTGAAGGGACGGAGGGATTTCAAATCTTCAGCGATGCTTCTGGCCAGGGCTTGGGGTGTGTGCTCATGCAGCGGGATAAGGTGATATCTTTTGCTTCCCGGCAGTTGAAACCGCATGAGAAGAACTACCCCACGCACGACCTAGAACTAGCGGCGATTGTGTTTGCGTTGAAGCTGTCGGTGTCAATATCTCTATGGCGTGGCGTGCAGGATTTATACGGACCACAAAAGCCTCAAGTATCTCTTCACCCAGAAAGAACTGAATTTGCGGCAGAGGCGATGGCTCGAACTAATCAAAGACTATGACTTATCAATCGACTACACGCCGGACAAGAGAAATATGGTAGCGGATGCGCTGAGCCGAAAGTACTTAGCTTCATTATGCATCAACGGTCGACTGCTGCGTGACTTAGAAGGAATGGGCATTGAACTCTGAGTTCGTTTCAGAGACGTAAAACTAGCACAACTACGGGTGGAACGGAGCCTACTGGAGAGATCAAGCCTGCACAGAAGGACGACCCGTACCTGGAGAAGATACGGAAGCTGATATCGACAGAAAAAGCGTCTGACTTTGTAGAGGACGAGTCGGAAGTGTTGCGCGTGAAGGGACGGCTATGCGTACCGGACGATACAGAACTTAGAAAGGAGATAATGTCGGAGGCGCACTATGCAAAATATTCCTTGCATCCTGGCAGCACCAAGATGTATAAGGACCTCTGCGTTGTCTTTTGGTGGCACGGCATGAAGAGGGACATAGCGCTCTTTGTGTCAAAATGTATGGCCTGTCAGCAAGTCAAAGCCGAGCACCAGCGACCGGGCGGGGAGATGTAGAACCTCGCCATTCCAGAGTGGAAATGGGATCACATCACTATGGACTTTGTTGTTGGCTTGCCGAGGATGCCGCGGGGAAACGACGCTGTCTGGGTCATCGTCGATCGACTAACCAAGTCAGCGCACTTTATCGCCATCAAAGTTACTTGGAGCGTCGACCGCCTTGCTCAGATATACCTTGATGAAATAGTTCGGCTGCACGGGGTCCCAGTTTCTATTGTCTCTGATCGGGATGGACGGTTCGTAGCGCACTTCTGGAGTAGTCTACATTCAGCGTTGGGGACAAAGTTGAAGTTCAGCTCAGCTTATCATCCTCAGACTGACGGCCAAACAGAACGGGTGAACCAAATTCTCGAAGACATATTACGACTCTGTGCGATCGACTTGAAGTCAAGTTGGGACGTCCATCTGCCGCTGGCCGAGTTTGCATACAACAACAGCTATCAGTCCAGCATCCAAATGGCGCCGTATGAAGCTTTGTACGGCCGGAAGTGTAGATCGCCCATTTGCTGGAATGAAGTCGGGGAACGGCAGATACTTGGTCCGGAGCTGGTGGAGCAGACTGTGCAGAAGGTCAAGTTGATACGAGAAAGATTGAAGATAGCACAAAGCCGGCAGAAAAGCTATGCTGACACACACCGACGCCCCCTCGAGTTCTCGGAAGGTGACCATGTATTCTTGAAGGTGATGCCTATGCGTGGAGTTTCCAGGTTCGGTGCGAAGGGGAAATTGAGCCCTAAGATTTGTTGGCCCGTTCGAAATATTGAAGCGAGTCGCCCCGATAGCTTACCAAATCTCTTCCCGCCTGCGTTGTCAGAGGTACATGATGTCTTCTACGTATCGCAATTGAGGAAGTACGTGCATGATCCGAGCCATGTTGTAGATTTGGGTAAGCTGGACCTGAAGGCGGACTTGTCATATGTCGAAGAGCCGGTGCAAATCTTGGAGCGCAAGGATAAACTTCTCCGCAACCGTGCTATTCCCCTCGTCCGCGTCCTCTGGAGAAACCATTCAGTCGAGGAGTCGACGTGGGAGCTTGAGTCAGAAATGAAGGAGAAGTTCCCTTCGTTGTTCTCGTAGAGGTAGGTTCTATTTTAAGTTTCGAGGACGAAACTTTTTCTTAGTTGGTTATGGTGTAGTGCCCCGTCCCTACATCGTGCCCCGTACTCTGTCCACGGGATGCGCGAGAAAGGAACATTGTCGCTATCGATTCGGTCGGGACCGATAGGTCGAGATCGGCCGAGTCGATCGAACGGGAACGGTTGAATTAAGATCCATTCCTCGTTATGGAATGTCTTCTTCGAAACCAAGTCCCATATTCAGCGGGTTGCGCCTCGAGGATTGACTCTGCGGCTTAGTCGGGAGAGACCTCCCGTTGCTCTGCTTTTCACGCCGCTTGCGTTGGTTTTGGCTTTGTTTTCTGAATGCGCTTTCGTGAATGTTTTCAATGGTTTTTCATGGCTTACATTTCGAACTCGCATTTCCTATCGAACTCTTTGAATGATGCAGCGTTCTAATCGGTTGCTTGTGCGATTTCAGGTAATCGCGTAGGCGACGTCTAGCGCGACCAACAAGTTCTCTCGCCGAAGTGAACTCAAGGTGAGTGGCTGACCCTTCTCTTCTCGACCCCTTCTTAAGTAAATCGATAGTGTTATTGTGGAGGAAAGATTGAATGCAGAGGCACGGGCACGGTAAAATGGTCAAGATTCAAAATGAACGTAGGCAATACCTTAACAACTGAATAATGTCTTAACTCGGTCATTGGACAACTTGTCGACAAGGAAGAGTTTCCTCGAGCGACAACCCGCGGCCACGGGACCGACTCGGCCTAGGAGGAAACACGGTATAGCTGTGCTGGATGATAGCACGGGTTAAGCGGGGACTTGCAGCGGGGCTCGCTACTTGCGCTGCAAGGGCCCCGGCTAACAAAAGCTATAGTCCAGGATGGCTTGTCATGCCAGTGGCCAATCATACGAAATATTGCACTTGGTATGTAAATGATAACAATTGACAGGGAAGAACATGGTAAGTTTCATAAGGCACGGCACGGCCCGCCGGGGGTAAGTTTCGACGTAAATTACATTATGCTTGTCATAGCTTGCTTGAAATTCATTAGGATGGTTAGAAACATTCATGAACTAAGTCATATAAACTCATTCAACCAAATGAGAGCTTGGAAATTAACTTGCCACGTACCAGTACAAAGTGTAATGTACTGATCCTCGCTCTCCACGCAGGTATCCCGAACCACGAAGGGCGTGCCACCTAAAATCTCAAGGCGGCGTGGACACTTTTGAAGCCTCGTCCGTGTAAAGGCTTGTTCTGGATTCATTTTGAAGAAGACCCACACTCAGTCCAAAAGAAGATGGCGGCTCGACTCGCCTCGATCGCAGGTGGAAATGTGTAACAGTTTTTGCTTGTATAAAAGGGTGTAATGTATGGAACGACTATCTCATCGGCGTTCATTTTGTAAGTCGAGTCATGTTGTAGCCCGTGCGGCAATAAATGTAATAAAGTCAATGTAAATGATGTTCTATTATCAATGAAAAAGTTTACTTCTATTTCAAATGTGTCAATCAATTTCTCTGCGTACTCTAACTTGATGTTGTGTTTCGGATAACCTTATGACTATGCCTTGTGCGATCGTAACTTAGGTTCGCACGGCATCACGCCCGGGGGACGACTATCGATTCTACGGAATCGGGGCGTGACAGGTGTCACAATGTACATGGCAAGTGAGGGTGCAAGTGTGTGTGATCAAGTGAGTGGTGTATAGGCTAAGTGTGTGAACAGTCCATAGGACAGTGAGGTCCAAAACTGGACAGTGAAATACTGTGTACAATCAACATGAAGAAAGAAACCAATTCAGAACCTGAAAATAAGTTCAGTTAACTAGTGATGTGTGGGTGTCAAGATGTGAGTGACATAGATGTGTTCTTAGATTAAGTTGAAAGTTAGCAAATAGGAAAGGGAACCAGTTTCAGATTTTTCACCTCAAATGCATCATCAGGATTATACACATCAGTCATTACAAACTCAGACAACGTAAAGAAGAACCATTCATTGTAAACACCATTCAACTCATTAACAAATCTCATACTTCAAGTAAAGGAAAACAGTTCATCTAAACTACATGTTTCAGTCCATAGTTATACTCTTAACACTACCAAAATAAGTCATATTACCGACGTAATTTGCGACGTTTTCCGAAAACGTCGCAGATAAAAAACAATTTACCGACGTTTTCTTATGACGTCGCAAGACGTCACTACTAGCGACGTTCAGCGTCGTATAGTAACTACGTTTGCGTATTGAAAAACTCACGTCGCGGATATGTCGGTGAACGTCGCTAATATCATTGATATTAGCGACGTTTGGCGACGTTTTTACTATGGCGTCGTTAATATCAATAAAGTTGCGACGGTTACCGACGCGCTTATGTTACGTCGCTAATGTGCGAATATAGGTCAGTTTCGATTTCACTTCCCCCCATTTCCCCCCCCCCCAATATTTTCCTTCCCCCCCCCCATTATTTTCCGACCCCGAGCACCCCTGTCCCTTCGACCCCCGTCCGACCGCGCCCTCGGCGACCCCCACCGACTGCCGCGAGCACCGACCCCGTCCAGCCTCCTCCTCCACCGCCCAGCCTCCTCCTCCACCGCCTCTCCGACCTCCTCCTCCTCCTCCTCCTCCTCCTCCTCCTCCTCCTTCCCGGCAGCCCCCGCCGAACCCGACCCCCTACCGCCGCCGTTCGCCAGAGCACCTCCTCCTCCTCCTCCTCCTTCCCGGCAGCCCCCGCCGAACCCGACCCCCTACCGCCGTCGTTCGCCAGAGCACCTCCACCGCCGCTCCTCCTCCTACTCCTTCCCGGCAGCCACCTCCACCACCGCTCCCCCTCGCCGTCGTCGCTCCCCCTCGCCATGACGGTCAGGTAAACCCTAACCCTAACCGGTTGTATACCTTACAGATTTGGGCTATCTATATATAGATATGTGTTGATTTAAAGGAACAAATGGAAGAGAGGGTTAGATGTTAGTGAGTATATTATACATATTGCTATAAATGTGTGTGAATGCAAGTAGATAGTTAGAGCATCTCCAACCCTATTGTGACTTTGGAAAAAAGTTGTTGCCACATAGGAATGACAAAATTTTATTCAAAAGTTCTTCTCCAATGCAATTGTCAAGTCAATTGTGAAGCTTATGTGGCAAAAATTAAATAAGACATTGTGAAGTTGGTTGTCTAGTTCTAGACAATGCACTTGACAATGTCTTGTTCTCCATGTCATCAATTATGAATAAAAAATATTAGGAAAAAGAAAGAATATGAGTAGTTGTCTTGAAAGTTGGGAAAGAAGTAAATATCTTAATACTTTATCTTCCAAGTTGAAAAAAGTAAACATTTTGCATTGGAGAAGATTTTCTTACTTCATTGTCATTTGTCAATATAATCTTGCCACCTAGACAAGACATTGTCTTGTGCCTAATGCCACATATGATTCACAACATATAACAAGACAATAGGGTTGGAGATGCTCTTAGAGTATGGTGGGTAACAGTTGAGTTATAGAGTAGGTAATGGATTAGAGTATAGGTATATGGCTAATGAGATGCTACACTATGTAATGTGTTTGAGAGTCCTTGTAAGGGATATATGTTTAGACTATAGACATTGGGTATATATACCTTGATATGTATATATGATATAGTATTATGGTATCCTAGGATATCCTAGTTATATTGGCCTATAGTTAGTTATGAGTTAGTATATCATAGAATTGACTTAATAGTCTAAGTGACCTTGTTGACTAGTCTAGGTTTGACCAAACCCTAGATTTTGACTTAGTTTGACCAGAAAGTTAACCCATATTCAGTCAAACCCTAGATTTTGACTTAGTATATGGTTACTAGATCCTAGTGTAGAGTAGTATGTAGAAGAGTATGGCTACTAGTGATATATAGATATGTAGGTCCATGTGTATCTGTATCGGACTATCGCTATCGGTATCGAACTATCGCTATCGGTATCGGACTATCGCTATCGGTATCGAACTATCGGTATCGATCGAACTATCGGTATCGGACTATCGCTATCGGTATCGGACTATCGCTATCAGTATCGACCGTATATACTTAGTATCGGGCGTAGCGGATTAGTATCGATCAGTATATAGGTTTGTGTTAAGATCAAGGTTCAAAGTATCGGTATCGGAATAGTAGGCCGAATAGGAGGCCGAGATAGTCGAATGAGAAGAAGGAAAGAAGGGAGGAGCAGATGGGTCCAAAGCCATGGTGGAGGAGGAGAAGTAACATGAGAGCAGTTTCCGCCGTAACATCTCCTGTGGCTCTGCTGGCAACTGAAGTCCAGATGCTACAAAGGACGATCCTTCGCTGAAATCGACTACAACACCCATCAGTTCAAGTTCATTCCTATATGAGTAGATTCCAATGCCATAGAAGCCATCAGTTTGTTGACCTTCCTCTATGGCATTGGAATATACTCATCTAGGAATGAACTTGAACTGATGGGTGTTGTAGTCGATTTCAGCGAAGGATCGTCCTTTGTAGCATCTGGACTTCAGTTGCCAGCAGAGCCAGGAGATGTTACGACGGAAACTGCTCTCATGTTACTTCTCCTCCTCCACCATGGCTCTGGACCCATCTGCTCCTCCCTTCTTCCCTTCTTCTCATTCGACTATCTCGGCCTCCTACTCGGCCTACTATTCCGATATGCGTTTGATACGGTCTACCTAACCTATATACTGATACTAATCTGATACTCTCTGATATTAAGTACATCCGGCTTACTAGCTAGCGGATCCACCAGTTACATGATTATATACTAATTATGTTTAGTTTGTCTTACGATACAGATTTTCATATCCAATGTAATCCAGTTGACCAATGTAACCCAAGATGTTGTCTTATTGACCTAGTTTAGCCTTGTTTTACTAGATTGTTGATCGAAAAGATAAATGCAATGCATGAATGAATGGATGAAAAGATAAATGTATGTATAATAGTAGGTAATGATATGCAAAACTGAAAAGATAAATGCAATGCATGAATGAATGGATGAAAAGATAAATGCAATCCATCGGAAAAGCTTTGACACTTGCATATCATTCACTACCTTGATGTATCTATCTTACAGAATTATGGAGCTGAATTACTATCTGCAGAATCGTACTTGGATGTACAACCGTCATCCTGATGACATGTGCGGTGTGCAGGATGAATTCATAGAGGGTGTACACCAGTTCCTGCAGTTTGCTAAGGCGTTCCCTCAGTACATGGACGGTACCAAAATTAAGTGTCCGTGTGTGAGATGTCGTAACTTGAAATATCATCCAGAAGTAGATGTCACGTATCATTTGTACTCGAAGGGTTTCACGCCGAATTACTATCAGTGGAGCGAGCACGGAGAACTTGTGTCTTTAGCATCGGAGTACGAGCCTTATGTGGATGTCCACAACAACGCTCCTTACGACGATGGGTTGGTGAACATGGTTTTTGACGCGGCCGGGCCTAGTTTCGATCCGGATGATCATGATGCACCTGAGGAGGCACCGAACCCCGATGCTGCACAGTTCATGGAGTTGCTGGAGAATGCAAGGACTCCATTATATCCTGGTTGTGAGGATCATTCACCGTTGGAGGTGGTTACAAGATTGTTGAGCATCAAGTTCGATTTTAACATGTCGCAAGATTGCTACAACCGTATTATGGAGTTGCTTATAGAAATATTGCCTGAGGGTACGAAGTTGCCTAAAGACTTCTACCGGTCTAAGAGGATGGTTAGATCGCTCTGGATGGGATATAAAAAAATCGATGCCTGTCGCAACGGGTGCATGTTGTACTACAAAGACGACAAGGATGAAGACGCCTGCAGATTTTGTGGTGTCGATCGCTACAAGGCCTGTGGTAGAGAAAAGTCTGTCGGTGCCAGGAAGCCTACCTCTTCGATGCACTACTTGCCGTTGACGCCGCGTTTGCAGCGGTTGTTTATGGTGAAGGAAACTGCAGAAAACATGAGTTGGCATAAGCGGGAACATACCGAAGGAGTGTTGGATCACCCATCTGATGGAGAATCATGGAAGCACTTTGATCGAGAGTATCCAGATTTTGCTTCTGATCCGCGTAATGTTAGATTGGGTCTCTGCTCTGACGGTTTTACCCCATTCGGACTTTCGGGATCCCAGTATTCGTGTTGGCCTGTGATCGTCACCCCGTACAATCTACCGCCTTGGATGTGCATGAAGACTCCATATATGTTCCTCACCGTTATTATCCCAGGTCCAAACAATCCGAAAAGGAACATCGATGTTTATTTACAGCCATTGATTGATGAGTTGAATCAGCTGTGGGAAGTAGGTTCCAACACGTACGATGTATCTAGAAAACAAAATTTCCAGATGCGGGCAGCACTTATATGGACCATCAATGACTTTTCGGCCTATGGAATGTTATCTGGATGGAGCACGCATGGTCGTCTTTCATGTCCGTGTTGCATGGACGACACTAAGGCTTTCCGTTTGAAACACGGAGGCAAACCGTGCTTCTTCGATTGTCATCGACAATTCCTGCCGAAGGATCATCCGTACCGGAGGAACAGGAATACTTTTCGTGCTGGCGTTGTGGAGAAGGGTGATCCACCGACAAGGTGGTGCGGAGCCACGATATGGGAGGAGGTTAGAGATTTACCAAGTGCTATTGAGCAGCCTGCTACGGGCTACAAGTGTGACGGATTTGGTCGCACTCATAACTGGACGAAGAGGAGTATATTCTGGGATCTGCCATACTGGAGCACCAATCTGATTAGACATAACCTTGATGTCATGCATATCGAGAAGAATGTGTTTGACAACATAATTAATACTGTAATGGACGTAAAGGGGAAGACGAAAGACAATCCTAAGGCTAGATTGGACTTGAAAGAAATATGTAGACGTCCTGCATTGCATTTGATAGAGGACGGGAATGGGAAGTTGAAGCAGCCTAAGGCAATTTTCTCACTGGAGAAGGAGGATAAAGTGAGGCTTTGTAGGTGGATTCAAGGTCTGAAATTTCCAGATGGGTATGTTTCAAACTTGAGAAGATGCGTCGACCTCAAGGAGAACAAACTGACAGGTATGAAGAGCCATGATTGTCACGTATTCATGGAGCGGTTAATTCCGATTGCATTTCGGGAATTCTTACCGCAGGCAGTTTGGGATCCATTAACGGAGCTTAGCATATTCTTCAGGGACCTTTGTTCTAAGAAATTGCTCGTTGATCGTCTAGAAAAGCAAGAGAAGGACATTGCGGTAACACTGTGCAAGCTAGAGAGGGTGTTTCCTCCTGGATTCTTTGACTCTATGGAGCATTTGCCGATTCATCTTTCCTACGAGGCACGTATTGGTGGACCCGTCGAATATCGATGGATGTACCCGTTCGAGCGACATTTGAATCACCTAAAAAGAAAGGTAAAAAATAAGGCTCGGGTCGAGGGTTCTATTTGTGAAGCCTATATTCTCGAGGAGATTACAAATTTCTGCTCCTCCTATTTCAAACCTCATGTTGCTACGAATAGAACGAGGGCTCCGAGAAACGACGACGGATATCAAGAATTTAATGATGGAATACTGAAAGTATTCAATGCGTCCGGAAAGCCTTCGGAGAAAATAAAGAAGAGATATTTGAATGACGAAGAGCTAAGGGCTGCTCAGTTGTATGTATTACTCAATTGCGATGAGGATGAAGTGGAGAAGCTAGAGGGGTAAGTAAGGAATAATGAGTTTACGTCATCTCAATGTAATAATATAAGCTAATATTATTGTACTAATCGTTCTAATGCTTCGTTGTTTTCCAGCACATATAATGATGAGTTGAGGCTGGTTAGACCCTACCTAACAGACGAAGCATTAGAACAAGAAATGAGACGTCATTTTCCTTCTTGGTTGAGCGAATATGTAAGCAGCTCGGTAATATTTACTGGCCTCTTCTAATGCAACTGCGCAATAAATAACTTATTATCTCTTCTTTGATATTCAGGTCGATCGTCTAATTTCACCCGAGATTAAATTAATTAGAACTCTTGCCAAGGGACCAATTACTTTTGTTAAAATATGGCCAAGTTATTGTGTCAATGGCTTTCGGTTCAAGTCGACAAATGCTCCGATCAGAGACAGCTTCCTGGATCTTGATTCCACGAAGAACAGTTGTTTGTGTATCAAGTCTTCGAACTACAAAGACGTCGATCCAGGAAATAATTTCTTTGGCATCTTGCGAGAGATTGTGGAGTTGTCATATAATTATGGCAGAGAACCTGCAAAGATCGTGTTGTTCAAGTGTGAATGGTTCGATCCGATTGAAAATCAAGGCTGGAAAATTGACAAGCATGGTCTTGTGGATATAAACTACAAGCGTAGATATCAAGGCTACGAACCGTTTGTCCTAGCAACTCAGGCTCAGCTCGTGTACTTCACAGCTTATCCGAGACGGGGAGCAACGAAGTCTGACTGGTGGGCAGTATGCAAGACTAAAGCTAGAGATACTTTTGATGTTGATGAAAAATCTTACCAGGAGGACGAGCTACCTCCTGTAACCAATATTGTCGATGTGGACTCCACGGAAGTTACGCATTACACGACACATAATGTAGAAGATGTAGAATTATCCGAAGAGGAAGACGAAGCCGACGAAGGTGAATTCGAAAGTGAAGATGAGGAGGAAGAGGAAGATGAGGTCGAGGAAGACGAACAAGATGATTATTCTGAAGATGATTGAGAGAGATGTACTTATCTGGACTTAGATGATTCTTGTAGAATGTATCATCATATGTTGTCTTGGTTATTATCTTATCTTTGTTGTACTTTCATATTTCTAGTCTCTATTATTAATTTGTTGTATTATCCAATGTTGTTATCAGGTATGGCAGGTCGTCGCGGAGGGTACCGACCAGGAGGACGGCGAGGTCCTCCTATAGGTACTGGTAGAGGTCCTCCTTCGGTACCTCCTACTGGTACCGGCTCTGGATCCTCGTCGCCGATTACTCCGCTGTATCGGCCAGTAGCTGGGCCTCCTGGGACGATGCCACGTGGATTGTCTCCTGGGACGAGTAGTTCCAGGCCTAATGAGAGTGCTCACCCGTCTAGCGTTCCTACTGCTAATACGACGATGGAGACGACCGATGAGCCGATGGAGGAGGATGCGCCGACGGCCGACCAGCATCATGAAGATGATGCGTGCGCACCTCCGAAGGAGGGGAGGACGGAGATCTGGGCCGACGGTACAAAGTAGGTATTTTGGTTTATGATTTTTTTTTCTGTTTTTATCATAAATTAACTTTTTCATGAATATAATATGTCTGTATAGATATCGTCCTCCAGGGGTACAGAGATGCCTAGGCGATATGCTGAGGCATAATTATGGTGGTCCCTGGATTAACTACTCTGATGCTCCAAACGAAAGGAAGAACTACTGGTTTACGCGCTTCAAGGTTAAAATAGATTTGTTTTTAACATGAATCATTTAATTTATGCATATTATATATAACTGATAAATATTTGGTTTCGTACTGTTCTAGGATATATTTTACTATCCACCGCACCGGGCCGAGCTGATCGAGGGGATGTTTCCTTCCGTCGCTGCTAAGCTGATCCGCGACTCTATTAATGATCAGAAGGAACGTGATCGTGCCGGAAAGCCGATCAAAGGTTGGATCACCCCTGATCAGTGGAATGCGATGAAGGCTCGATTCAACGAGCCAAGGTACAAGGAGAAGTCGAAGAAGGCTAAGGCGGCTAGGCAACATGCCTCGAAGTGGTGCGGTGGGTCGATTCCGATGACGGAACATTTCTGTCGTCTGGTATGTCTTTCTCTTTTAGAAATATTATTTTAATACAAATCCGATAAATTATTACTAAGATAATATATTTAATTACAGGTAAGGAAGGTCGGTAACTCCGACATGGTGACCGTCTTCCTGGTCACCCATCGGAAGGGCGGAGTCCTTATTGACGAGAGGGCCGAGCAGACCTATGTAAGTATTACAATACGTTATCTTAATTTAATACTTCGTGTCAATTTTAATATAACTTAGTAAATATGATACAAATAAATGTTCATGAAGTTAGTAAAAATAAGTACATTAATTAGAAATTAGAAATCATAGAGTACTATCCATACTTTCTAGGCCGAGTATCAGAGGCTGCGGGAACGGGCGACTGCTAGTGCACCTGATGCAGGAGTGGCCGGTACTTCCTCGCAGCCCACTCAAGTTCCGTCGGCGGACGAGCTGTGGATGACCGCCGCTGGTGGCCTCCATAGGGGTACGTACTACGGTACGGGATCCTATGGCGCCCTAGTTGCGACCCAGTCCTCTAGGACATCTCCTGCTAGTGTGCATGGTCCACAGCCGTCCCAGGAGTCTGCCCGAGTCCACCAGATGATGGAGTCTCTCCGTGACGACCTGCTACGACGGATCGAGCAGCAGTCTCAGCACCCTACGGACGATCCTGCGCTGATAGCACGATTGGATGTGCACGACCGCGGCATTATGGGGCTCGTGGAGACGACTGAGAGGACAGAGCGCACCGTTGGAGGGTTAGAGGGCACGGTGACGGAGTTGCAGACAGGACAGGTGACCATGGCCGAGACGGTGAGATTGGCACAGGATTCGATGGTCCAGAGCAGTGGTAGAATGTTATCTATCAAGGATTCATACAACCAGCGACTTACAGCGTTGGAGCATGCTGGTACTCTGGGTGCGCCTTCATCGTCGTCGACTCCGCCGCCTCCACCGCCTTCTTCTTCGACACCGACTCCACCGACGTCACAGCCTGGCGCTCCATCTGTATCGATTTCACTTGCGGAGTATGAGGAGTTGTTATCCCTTCGTCGCGGTGGTGCCCCTCCTGCACCAGATCACTAGTAGTCCTAGTTAGGACTTTTGTTTGTGTTTGTATCATCATATGTTTGTGACTTATGATTGGATGTTTGGATTTGGATGTTAATTGTGTTTGTATCGATTTGACTTGTGACTTGTTTGGATTGGATGTTTGGATTGGATGTTAATTCCTTCGTCGATAAATGTTAATTGTGTTTGGATTGGATGTTAATTAACTTAGATTAAAGCTATATGTGTAGCATCTTGAATTGTGAGTGGGGATTTGAATGTGTACCTATATGTGTAGCATCTTGAATTGTGAGTGGTAATATAGAATCTGTGTTTTATTTTTTTATTTTTTTTTTACAATTTTAGCGACGTTTAGCGACGCTTACTGACGTTTATCGACGTCATTTTCCGACGTTTACCGACGACAAGCTGCAAAAAATACATTTTTCCGACGTTTTTCCGACATTTACCGACGACTAACTGCAAAAAAAGTACAGGTCTCCGACGCTTTTCCGACGTTTACCGACGACTAGCTGCAAAAAATGTACAGGTCTCCGACGTTTTTCCGACGTTTAAACGTCGGTGAGTGTCGGTATTATCCAGGACCTTTACCGACGTCTAGCGACTACATTCACGTCGCTATATTACCGACGAAACGACGGTAGACGTCGAGAATTATTCCAGGACTTCACCGACGTGTAGCGACTACATATACGTCGCTAATATACCGACGACACGACGGTAGACGTCGAGAACTCACCGACGTACAGTTACGTCGCTGGATGTCGGTAATTGCGACGTTCAGCGACGTTTTTGTAATCAGCGACTAAGGAAACGGCGATAAAACTTAAACGTCGGTAATTGCGTCGGTGCTTCATATTAGCGACGGATTTTATTATTTTAGCGACGTTTTTGGGCGTCGCTAAAACCACTTATTTTGGTAGTGTAAATTCGAATCCAAAATCAACCAAACAACCCCAAAATTGGCATACATGTAGATTAAATATAGGTGAACTATATTAGCGATCTAAATAGTGATTTAATAACATTTAAATGGGTTAATTAATCAACCAAAATTCGATTTCAAAATTTGAAAAATGCTGAAATATTATGTATCAGTCCAAAATAGGGTAAATGGGAATTAGCCTTCGAAATCAAGTTAATATCATGGTTTATTGGTTTGTAAATGTAAACACACTTGTGCACGTGTCTTAGGGTCTAATTCATGTCCACCACACACGACACGGATGTGTCCACATACAATCAAACACTTCTCAAACACAAACAACACACAGTGAATAGCACGAGTTCCCACGTGTCGTGTACACGACACGACATGGGTTAGGGCTCGTGCTCGTGCAACGGGGTGTGCCTAGGATAGACCTAGGGCTGTGTCACCCTGACTTGTACCCACGTGTCCCCGTGTCCTACTGAATAGCTTGTATCCGAACCTATTAAAACCCGACTGAACCATCAGTCAAGACCAGTGCAGAGTCTCGCGCGTGTCCGACACAACATGAGATGACTCGATGCTTGGGGGCCCTCGTGTCAGTCACTGCCCCCACCCCCTCGTCCAATTCTAGCTCGCCATGTGGCCTGTGCAACGAGCACGAGGCCACGAGCAGCAGGGGAACTTGTTAGTGCCAAAACAGTGAGTTCGTGTCCCTCGTGTGGACACGACACAACTCAAAACGCCTATGTGTCTTCTCAAGAATTCGAGAGGAACCCTAGATCTACAAAGCTGTTCAAAAAGATTTAAAAAATAACAAAATAAATTCCTAAAAGGCATTTCTACAAACACTTAGCCTATGGGACTGATACATGTCCATTTAGGACACGAAATGGACACAATATGCCATGAAATTCTAGGGTTAGCTAGGGGACACCTAGATCTAGGTCTCCATACAATAATAACAGCAATTACAATGAGATTTGATGGGATTACCTATTGGTATCAATCTCCTCAAAAAGTTCCAAAGGAGGGGTGTTCTTCTTGCTAGCTAGCTCCTCCAAATTGCTCTCCAACTGGGATTGGCCTCCATGAACAGTAAGAGGAAGCTAATTAGAACCTAATGCAATTGGTTTGGGAAGAAAAGGAATTAAAATGGAATTTCTAGGATTTTAGGAAGTTTTGAACTAACCTTTCTTTCCAACTTTGCAACTCTTTCTAATGGGAGGCTAACCTAATGGAAGAGAGTATAAATAGGTGGGGATTCTTATGTGGGTGTGGCCAACCATAGAATTAGGGTTAGGGTTAGCTAATGGGTTGGGCTTTGGGCCTCTACGGGCTTAAGTTGCTAATTAATGGTTTCAAAACCATAAGTCATGGCTTATGACTAAAAGCCTCTCTATTCTAACTTAAATTCTAAAAGACCAAACATGGGTTAAATTAAGTTAGGCTAGGGTCACATGATCTACCCAAGTCACTAAAACTAGGGTTAGCTTCTAGGTTAGGCTCCAAAGTCAACACTAGTCAAAGTCTAGAATAGCCCCTAATTAAATTATACCAAAAATCATATAAATTCTAATAAATCTCAATAATTCACAATAATTCCAAATAAATCCCAAAAATTCAAAAATGACCAAAATACCCTCATACTAGAAATGTGGTAGTGACAATTGATTCTTATTACCAACCCTTGCGGAATTACCTATATGAGAGGTCGTGAAGGCCGCAACTATAGGACATGGCGATCCTAGACAACTCTTATGAATATAGAAAAGTGTGCATGGACAACCAAAAGTGCTACTCGATAGACCCAAGTATCTTTAGCGTACTATGTGTGCTGTTTTTCTGAATCTGATTCAAGAAGACTGATTCAAGGCGTAATCCATCAAGCTTTCTTCAGACAAATACAATAGTCACTACGTGAAATTCAAGATTGTTGTCCATCTCATTTATGCATAGTATAAACATGCCCAGATCTTTTCTACTCATAATCTTTCCTTATTCGAAACTTGGTTTGGGGGCGGGGGAGGGGGATTGTTGGTGCTATTGCTCTTGTTTCATTCAAAAACAAAGCTCCTCACAAATGTTTAGTCCCACATTGGCTGTGACATAGACTTTGATAGAGCATATAATGCTTTACTGTTGTTTGCTTCATTGAAGTCTTTTGTGGGTAGCCCTATAGGCCACATGCGTGCACGCCGCATGTCGATTCGATTCCTTCTTCAGGTTCGGGTTAAAATCCTAAAACTTTTGCTACTCATTGGCCCTTGACCACTTTAATTCCTACTTCAATTTTTGAATGTTAGACACCATTAATTTTGTCCAAATATATTAAACCCCATTTTTATATGCCTTTATTCAGCATCTATTACATCCTTGTTTCAAGCAACGGTTACAAAGTTTATGTCTATATAATGAACCTTTCGTCTCCTCTCTTAACATACAAAAAAAATCTCTAAGAAAAATCTCTCCCAAATTTTATCTTACGAAAATTCTTTCCATTCTTCGTATCCTCGCTCTGGGCAGAGCTAAGTCAGGGTCAATCTCCCCGAGTTGTGTGCGACGACGGGCTACCGATAGATCGGAGATTTTACCACTAGGAGCATCCAGAAAAGTCTGCACATAGACCCAGATTAACTCTTAGGACAGTGTTTCGTGCGTGACTTCTCTGGAGGCCGATAACTTTAATTTTTTTTGTTTATTTTGTTTGCAGGTTGTTAGAGGAGAAAATCAACTATTTTTAACACTATGAGTACCGAATTCATAGCTCGTCCAGTCTGTCTCTATCCTTCAATATATAAGCCCATTAATCATGTACACAGTTTGATCAAACAACAAATAAATATCATACGTCATATATGAGTCACCTAGTATGCAATGCAACAGAAATTCGTGTACCACATCTAATATGTGTCAAGAAGAATAATCACGTAAATAAAATAGAAAATACGTGTAACATATATATCCAGAGAATGGTTACTGAAAATTACAGGACATGTAACTACAGTAAATCAATTAGGCAAGATATATTTGCTTGGAGTAAGCCTACTGAATTTGCGAGACCAGAGTCTAGCCATGTCTAATCACAAAGCAACGAGTTATGATCCTCATGAATCTACCGAGTCTGAGAACAAACAAACCACATATTACAAATATACATACACATTCAAATAAAACTTCTAACTTAGAAAGTGGGATCGGTCTAGATTGCAAATTAACTAGGTCACCTAAGCTGTTTATTAGGCATAACATCTAGATCTAAATTACTATAGTCTCTATAATCAATAATTATTCATTTATAATCTAAAGTTTGACAATTAATTAATCAAGTTTGCATCTTGTAATTAGTGTAACAAAATTTATAATACGTAAATCGAGACAAGATGGTCACCACAGGGGTAACGATCTTATTTCGGTAATCTGTATGATCATTTTGCCAAGTTTAGCAATACGAGATAAATGGAATCGATAGATGTTAGTTTCGTCGTACGTATTTTAAAATACAAAGAAGATACGAATTAATTACATAAACAAAGATGGGATGATTTGAACTATTAAACAATATCCAGATGCTATAAAAGTTGATATAGTAAATGATCGATGCCATCGCAATGAAATCAATAAATCGAATATCCAATTGCCTCGTAGTTAAGTTTGTTATTGAGGTAGTGGTCAATGTAGTGATTTAATGTGATCCTCAACAGGGATCTAAGCTCAAGATCAAAAAGTAGTCTATTTTCTTCAATAAAATATTGAGTCCACTATTTCGTTAAGCTAAATAAAGGAAAACCGTAATTATTAGAAACTTTTGCTAACAACAATGTCACGGAATGCATTGTGTTATGTCTTTTCTAACTATGGATTCATGATTATTTGCTTAAGCATAATGATGGTTTGCTTGTTGGCATCTAGATATATCATATAGTTCCCATCAATGGTTTAAAAATAGTACCGATGATTAAACCAAAAAATTTGGTATAAATCACATCCGAATTTAATCGGAATTCAAATAGACTTTGTTCGATTTGGTTCAAATAAATAAAATATTTATATTTATTTTTTGGTTTAGTTTAGTTTGGTTTGATTTAATTTTACAACTATAAGATCTATTAAAACCAATCGAAAAATAAAATTATCAAAATTGTCCATGATAACTTTTTCTGAATTTAAAAAAAAAAAAAAAGATTTGGTCGATACAATTGTGAATCGATTTGGTCGGTTCACCGATTGAATCCTGGTTTTAAAAAAATCAACGGTTCTTTAAAAGATACAATTTTAGTCGAATCAGATCAATTTTTTGTCATAAACTTGTTGGATCCGTTCCAACCGTCGGACCAGTCCAGCTTACAACACTAATTCCCATGTAGACAAACCTATAAATAAATAAATAAATAAATAAATAAATAAATAAATAAATAAATAAAATAAAAAAAATGCTAAGTTTACAATCAAAGACCTATAATACCATCTTACAATTTCTTTCCTTCCTCCTAAGAGCATCTCCAACCCTATTGTGAGTTTAGAAAAAATGGTTGCCACATAGGAATGACAGGCATTTTTTTTCAAAAGTACTTCTCCAATGCAAATGTGAAATAAATTGTGAAGTTGACATGGCAATGACATGGCAAGGAGAATGTGAAGTTGGTTGTCTAGATCTAGACAATGCACTTCACAATGAGTTTATGTCCACATCATCAATTATGAATAAAAATATATATATATAAAAAAAAGAAGTGAAAAAGTTGTCTTGAAAGTTGAAAAAAAATTAATTTTATTGTCTTCTCAAACTTTTGCATTGGACAACATACTTTTATCTCATTGTCTTATATAAATGTTATCTTGCCACATAAGAAAGATATTGTCTTATGTCTCATGCCACGTAGGATTCACAACATAAAACAAGATAATAGGGACATGACCCATCCGGTCCTGTTCTCCCGGCACACACTGGAAGGCCGCCACGTGACCGTTCTTTGCTCTTACCACGTCAAACGTATAGTTAAATGACATATTTGAAATGGAGTAAGCATGCAATCAAATACCTATCTTCAAGAACATTTGATCCCAACTACCACCCTGGCACATCTTTATTTAATTTGACAACATTATCTTAATTATTTTATGTATTTTATTCCGTATGAAAAATTTAAACAAAGTTTAGACCAACAATTAATTAAAAAATTATTCATGCACTTAAAAATTTTTGGTGAATATTTAAAATGGCTAAATTATTCTAGTGATACTCTAATTATAAGCATTTGTACATTTTTGACATCTTAATTTTCTTTTGAAGTGTCATTATTCTAGTGATGTTGATATTTAACATCAAACGTATGTCGATATTTTTGAAAAAATTTGTCGTTATTTAAGAATTGTTGGCAACTCACTCAGATACGTGCGTTAGACACGGACAGATAATTCATTTACAGAAGAAAAAAAAATATTATTTTTCCAAATGAAAAAAAAACTTAGACGATGATGGAAGAGAAAGCACAACTGTACACGATTTCAGAATCCACACCAAAAGCACAACGAAAAACACAACAATATTTACTTTAGAAATTATGACAAAAAAAAAACTACAGAGAAAGTGTTGCAACCCTTTGAAATGAGTGCATGTCGGAGCTAGTCCAATCCGAAAAAGCTCC
This sequence comes from Iris pallida, assembly GCA_029216955.1. NCBI lineage: Eukaryota > Viridiplantae > Streptophyta > Magnoliopsida > Asparagales > Iridaceae > Iris > Iris pallida. The sequence continues at coordinate 33,078,939 of JANAVB010007399.1, forward strand.
CACTAGGAACTAAAGGAAATACGACTCTTTACAAATTGTTCCACGGATTCAACATTGATCACTGCAACACTTCAAATACGAATTAAACTAGATTACAATGAGAATATAAAATACCAAAGACAAGATGAAAAAAAAGAACTAATTATGTCGAACTCCTCGAAACATTTTTTTTTTCTCCAAATCAACCCTAAAGCTACGAATCCCTTCTTGATCTCCTTGTTGACAGCTGCACTATTGAGAAAATCTTTTTTTCTGATTGCATGATGTGGATTATGGTTAAGAAATTCATATTTAAATCACTCTAGTTTTGATATCATCTGGACTGTTGATCACGATCCATGGTGTTAATAAAATATCCATTTTTGACCTTCAGCTTCCGTGGTGGTATGTCTTTGGTATACCGGCAGTGTACCGCCAAATGATTCTGAAACAACAAAAGCAATAGCGGTATATCATTGTATATTGGATAAACGTTCTAGAACAATATACAATTGGCTGCATACCGATGGTCGTATATTAACAGTATACCGTCCACTCTGATACTGCTTGTATAGACACTAATACAGACTCGAATCGAGCCACCTTCATTGTTATCGTTTGTCAAACTTCTCTGATACACAGATGTCACTCGTGGTTCACATAGGTTGAAAATCTCATCACACAGTGTTTATGATAAAGATGAGAGATGACCTTGAGAATACACATATTGAGCTGACTGTCATCTTGTTGCTACTGGAATTAACTCATATATAGGTCTATGATGGCGAAAGCCAAATTGACAATGATGTACATCTTTTTTAACATGTGATCATATTCAATGTGACAAGAAGTCTTCTTCCGTATAATCATATGTCTATGTGAATTACGTGGAGTATGAACTTAGAATAAAAAACGTCGTAAGCATAACCAATGAGAGTTTAACTCCCAACAGTTAGCGTGCAACACGCACAAGATTAGTCAAACCATCGCCATGATAGACAAAGCTACGCAATTTGTCAAGATTTAGGCACACATCCGAAAATGACTTGCACGAATGCAACTACCTACCGAACAATACACCCTCCGAGTACAGGTCATCAACAAGGATTAGTGTAGATTAACTATTTTTATATTTTATATCATTTCTGTTTTGAAACTAATTACATAGATCTTTCTATTTTCTATAGAAACTAATAACACATAGAGAGTTGGTTAGTGTAATTATTTTCGGAATATGAATAATTTATGTAATACTCATGAAATATAGAGAGGGTCAGTATAATTAGCCCAATCAAGAATGATCCTTTTTATGGCTTATAGTAGTTTCGGACTTTACATTTTGAGATACAATACGAACTTAAAAAAATGTACCCTGAAAATTTAATGTTCATATAATTTATTTTTTGATAATGATACAAAAGTTTATCAACACAAAACTTTAAAAAAATAAAACAATAAACCAAATATAATATCCAAATTATATATCTCAGAATATAATACTGATAAAATTGAAGATATTCCAAACCAAAAAAAAAATTAAAATCGTAACTTGTTATGTTGTTCAATTGCCTCCAAGAAACATAACATACGGAGAAAAATTGACAACGAAGGAAGGGTGTAGGAGATTGAGAGCGTCAGACTGTTAGAATGACGAAATGTAAGAGAATTTTGATTGTACTATTTTTTTTAATCTGACTGACTGACTGACTTGTGTCTTGGTATTCTAGTATATGATATTTAGAAATCCGATAACAAAAAAAAAAATACTTTTACATCGTCTAAAAAGAATGGAAATGAGTTTGTTGGACTTTTACATAAAATTAGACTTATATACATTAAATAATCCAGACATTTTGTTGGAGTGGGTGGTGTTCCAAACATATATGGAGAATACCCCGGAGTGCGACGAGCGTCATCCGTGTATCGGAGAATCTCGGGAGTGCATCGATCTCCTATTCTAGAACATATATGGTAAGCAAACATATGATTGGATTTCCATATTTACTTTAATCATATATTTATGATTGGATCTTTCATATAGTGGCATTTCATATAATTGGACTTCCAATTATAGCAAGCCAATTATGATTGGATTTCCATTAAATATATGATTGATGCATATTGGAAGTTTATATATATATATATATATATATATATATATATATATATATATATATATATATATATATATATATATATATATATATATATATATTTCCAAACCTAAAGCAGTATATATCATGTGAACAAAAGAAGCGGTTACACGGGGGGGCCACAAAAGTGCACAGCACGCCACGCCCTGTGGCCGACGAAATAAGCCTAGCCACATGCAAAACTCAAAAACCAACAACCAAAAAGGCCAGGAGACACAAAACGTCACCCGAGCCCCTCCCTCTCACCTACGAGGGAGCCGACCCTACAATGAGGGGCCCTAACCTTCGCGCATTGCCGCTCCACTTCTCGAGTCAGTTGGAGAAGCGAGTACGCATGGGAATTACCTTCATACCGATGCTTGTTACGGTTCTTCCAAAGAACCCAGATGATCGCCGACGCCGTAGTGTCATTTAGATCTGTCCGGGCGTTGCCCCAATCCGCAAGCCGTTGGGAAAGGAGCGTACCTCCACCGATGATGCCGCGAGTAGACTGGAAGTGATCCCAAAGACCGCTAGTGAGACTTCCGGAAGAGAACGTATGATCAAGGTTCTCAACGTCAGGAACGTCACAGCAGTGACACATAGAGGCAATGGAGTACCCGGCTCGCCGAAGTCAGTCGTCCGTTGGGAGCTGGTGCCTGACCACCCGCCACTGAAGGATCGACCACTTGGCCGGAATACGAGAGCACTACAACAAATATGGCATATAATAGCATGCAATAAACGCTATAGTAACCGTATTATAGCGTAAAACGTACGCTGTAAAAGCCCCCGCTATAGTTTTGGAACGCTATAATATTATAGCGTTCATGAACGTTGTTCCTAGCTATAGCGTTTTGTACGCTATAATGAAACGCCATTAACCAATAGCGTTTAGGAACGTTGTAGATAGTGAACGCTATAACTTTACACTGATGTTAACAAGCGAGTGTTGTTCATCTATGGCATTTGTGAGTGATGTTATCCTATAGCATTATTGAACGCTATAGCCCTGCTGTGAGCATCCCAATTTCAAAACAATTTTCTACTGCATTTGTACCCTGTTTTATGAATGCTGAATGAAATTTGATACATTTTCCACCATTTGAACCATGTTTACAGAAAACAAAATACAATATATTAAACAAATATGGACTTTCCATTTCAACCAAACAATCAAGATGTACAAAAAGTTCATCAATGCTTTCATATATTTTCCATTTCAACCAAACATTCAAGATGTACAAAAAGTTGATTAATGTTAAAGTACTTGATCAACGTCCAAAATTGGAAAATTCATACATTTTCCATTCAACCAAACATTCAACATGTACAAAAAGTTGATCGATGTTAAAGTACTTGATACTAGTCAAAAAAACTAATGTATCCTAGAAATTAAGCATCATGACACCATCAGCTATATATGTATGATGTCCAAAATAGTGCTTGTCGTCCATCCACCTTGTAGCTTTTATCGACATCCCAAAAATATTTACTTTTAGCTTCTATCTACATCCAAAACGTATTTCATCGCCAACCTACACAAATATGAAAAAAATAATACATCCATTAGTATAAAATATGCACACAAAAAAAGATTACTAATATCAGATGCTAACTGATGCCTGCAACAAAACCATATGCAGATACCCTGTAGAACAACAATGAGGGGAAGTTTTCCACTCAATGGTACTTATTTTTAAGTTAATGAGGTAACCTTTTGCTTTACTCTTATTGTCTGAAAATGGCTTTTCTAAAGTAAATGAAGTTGGAACTGATGGAACAAGTTGACTAATTTTATGGGCTTGTCTGGCCATTGGCCATAGGCTAAATACCTTGGCCTATGGTTGAACACTAAATACCTTGGCCTATGGCAGTACAAACAAGGCAATGCCTATAGCATTGCTCTGTTGTTCTCTTATTTCTCTTCTTGCAACTGGACATTTCCCAAACACAAGATACTCTCTCAATGGTCCAAACTAAACTCTCCTATCATATAAATTGACATATATATACATATATCTATATTTGTACTTAGAACTTATATATATATATATATATATATATATATATATATATATATATATATATATATATATATATATATATATATATATATATATAGCCCCCAAATACTCTCATCGATACCAACATTGTAGCTTACTGATACTAACCTTTAGCTCCATATACCTGCTGCTGCCCTCTCCTACTGAATATCACACACACTCCTACAACAATGCATGATCAGCACTATGCTTCATTCTAGGAAGTGCACTGGTCACAAGTACTACAACAATTTCCCTTTACCTCTCTAGACCCCTAATTCTACAGTAGAGAGATGGATTTACCTCTCTAGACTACTAACTCTACAGATAACTAGATGAAAGTTATGATCTTATCTACATATGAATCAGATGCAACTTTGTTGGTATGTAAATATCTACAAAATGAACAACTTGTCAAAGTAGTACTGAACTATGGAGAGGAGTGCATGCTTGAGATATTACTCTGAAACAAGGAGGAATAATAGGCTCTGAAATGGCAAGATGCTTGCTCCCAATCCCTTTAATTCATGTCCCTTGCTGTCCATAAAGGAACCTGACACTTGTGTGTTCTTCCCTGACAACTGATACTCTCTTAACCAACATTAGGACACTCAATTAGGGTACTCTCCTAACATTAAACACTAGATACCTAGGCTCATAGCCTATAGCCAATGGCCAGATAGCCTACTGCTTAAATTTGCATGCTCAGGTTAATGATCTTGCAGGTATTAAGCCATAAATTTGCTTAAAACAGTAGGTATTAAGCCATAAATTTGCTTTATCCATAAAATTTTAAGTTGTATTAACCTGAGCAAACATGATCATTAACCTGAGCCATAAATTTGCTTTATCCATAAATGTATAGGCAAACATGATCATTAACCTGAGAAAATTTATGGCTTAACAAATTTGCTCTGTAACATGCTTAAAACAATTTCTCTGTAACATTGTAGGTTAACAATAGGTTTTAAGCTGACATTTTTATTGCCATAGCCTAGCATTCAATGTATAGGTTAATGATCTTGCAGGTATTAAGCCATAAATTTGCTTGCTCCGGTTCCAAAATCATGAATGTAATAGCTTTATCCAAAAAAAAAAAAAAACTGAACTCATTCTACAATGTTACAGAGAAAATGGTAGACTTTATGCCAAACATCATTTGGAGAGTCAAATTTCCAAAATGGTAGAGTTTATTTAGCAGTGTTCTTATGAGGAGCAGATCATAGGCTCAACCCAAGCCAAGTGCAGCAGTAACAACAACAGTAAGTATGACCAGTTTAGATGAAAGAAATGAGGAACTAAAATAGTAATTAAGCCAAGTGCAACAGTAACTAAAGTCAGGTTCAATATAAAACATTGTGGAACTAAAACAGAGTTTAGATGATAAAGAAATGAGGAAATAGAGGGATCTCTTGTAAGCAGAACATATGTATATATATATAATAAGTATGACCAGTTTAGAAAGAAAGATTACCATACCTAGTCATCCAACATCAAAATGTGTTTGGTCGGCCATGCAGTAGCACTTCATTGTATTATTTCTACTGTATCATAACCAAAACATGGTCGATATAATGGCGCTTTGGGTTGTAAAACCAGATCTACCCAAACACGAGAGACATCTTTTCCAAGAGCTGTACCATGAACCACCGTTTTCGGATCATCCGTCACCCATCGTCCAATTGCAACAATTTCCTTTGGTTTCTTCCAATTTAAGAACTTGCATTTTTTGTCTTTCGACAAACGACTACTACTTCCATTATGTGACTACAACAAAAATGAAGAAATATTATATTTGATACTAGTAAGTAATGGATCATTCAAGATAAATGTGTACAAAATTTTGTAATGAAATAACTTGAACGGCACTGTCAAGTTTCTAAGGCTTTCAAACAATCAAAGAGTTTGTGGTTGTGATCAAAAAGAAAAAATCTTATACTAGATAGTACAAGAAATATAAAAAATATAAAAAAACCTTAAAATCAAGAAAGTTCAAGAAAAATCCATCTATTAAAGAGAAGATTACATGGAAATTACATCCATTAAAGAGGGTGTTTATGATTCTCAGATTTACAAATCAAAAAAGTTCAAGAAAAGTCCAGTTTCAGTTTTCTGAGTACATGCTATGAGAAGTTAGCTGCTATGTACACGTGAATGTCCCAAATGGAAAAAAAAATCAAAAAAAGAAGCAGCAATTAATGAAATCATTCTACTATGAATTAGTTTCAGAAAGTGAATACAGCTTTTCCAAAGTTTTCTGACAAGATGAAGCGAGAATTCTGAGAACTATGAAGTAACTTACTTGTGGAGTAGTAGATGGAGTGGTTGAAGCGATGTTTTGCTCCTTTGATTTTATATTCCCAGGTGAACGTAGATTCTCCTCATCGGTGTTCTCATCATCATTACTGTCTTCATCACCAGTGTTCTCCTCATCATTGTTCCCTTCATCACTACTATCTTCATCATTATTCTCCTCATCCTCCTTTTGCTTTTGTTGATGATGACCCTATAAGGAAAAAAGATACAAGGAACCTTACATATACCAAAAAAGGAAAAAATTATCATTTCGTATTAGAATTGGCAAACTTACTTGATTTTTCATTAAAGTATCAATCAAATTGTTTTGTTTTTCAAGTAACTTCGATATTGATTTAATTTGTCCTTGCATTGAATCAACTTTGCTTTGCGAATTCATATCTTCATCCGTATTCACCTCATCATCATCATCTTGTTCTTGTTGATGACATTTCTATAGAAGGCAAACAACGATAGTTTATGTGCAAAAAAATATATCAAAGGCAATATAAGAACTAGTTAACAAACTAATTACCTGATTTTTCATTAAAGTATTTATCAACTTGGCCTATTTTTCAACTAAATCAGACATTGAGTCAATCTTTCCCTGCATTGATTCAATTTTATTTTCAAGCCTAACTACTTTTTCAGAATACTTCGCTTGTGCCACCAATTTAGATTTAGTTGCTCCAGCTCCGGCTCCTCTAAGCCTACCACGTTGTTCGGGTTGTGTAATTAGATGTGAAAGTGCATCATCATCGCAGTCTGATTTTGTGGACCCCTCTGATGATGGTGCAAGTAGTATTTTCTTGACCTTTTTCTAAAATTATAATAGAGGAAAATGTAATTAGTTCTCAGAAAGACTACCACTAGCAGTATATACAAGAGTATATAATTGGGTATATAGCAGAGTGTATAGCAGTCTATATATAGCAGAGTATATAGCATAATATATATAGCAGAGTTTATAGCAGTCTATATATACTACAGAATATATAGCAGTATGCAATAAATTAGCCATATGAACATAATTGGGTTATACATACGATGAGTTCATTGTCCTTTGGATTTTTAGCTTCACCTTCTTCATTAGTATATCCTCGAACCCAAGCACGAAGCCTTACTTTATCTTTAGGACATGAACCCTCTTTTTCTGCATAGATAGATAAAATCCACTTTCAATCAGGTAACAAAAAAGGGAAAAAAAAATATGAAAATAATTAATTGTGTTATAGCTACTAATATTTCATCCGCAATGCGAGCAAATCCTTTTCGACTTCCAAGGTAACGCATAGTTTGTTTCCCTCTCATTTGCTTGAACGTTGTAGACTTCTCCTACGTACACACACATGCATATTATTAGATTGAAAGAAAGGTTTTATATCAACCATATATAATGTATTTATTGTACCTTAAATTTTTTTGATGATCTTTTCTTTACGAATACTTCCCAATCTGTTGCGTCTATGTCATTCGGCTTTTTCTTCAAAAACTTTCCCAATTTTGATTTGTTTGCTCTAGCTAGTCTTCCCATTTGTTGGAGAACATAAGTTTTTGCCTCTTCCTCCCGATCCTTGAACGTAAACTTTTGCTACTAGTACAATAAAATCGGAAATCGTTATTAGTAATAAAGTAGCACACTACATTTAATCATATAAGCACGCTCTTTCATCTTACCACAACTGCTTGCCAATAATATTCTTTGCTCTCATTAGGTACGTGTCTCCAATCATCAAATACTATTGACACCATTTCACGTGTTAAACTTCCTACAAAAGTTGATAGATATTTTGAGTTCGTCCCAATGGGTTGACCATGTTCATTTAATTCAACCTCTAGCCTATTCCCACTTTCCACTGGCAAAGCACTACATCGCGTAGGTCCGCGGCTCCTTGTTGTTCTCTGTGACTCATTGGATGTATTAGGCAATGGGTCCCTAGAATCATTTGGGATTTCGTCAGCTATTACATTTGAATCTTCTTCCTCACAAGATTTGTTCTTCCCTCGCTTTTGCTTCTTTGTTTTTTCCCTTGCTTGATTTGCACTCTACAAGTATGCAAGAAAAACATATATTAGAAATACAGTTGTGTTTTGATTTCACAAATTTGTACACAAAAATTTGTCTAACTTACCACATTTGGACCTTCTTGCTCATTTATACGTAATCCAGCATTAAAATCATTAATAAGAGTGGCCTCAATGCTTCGTTTTTGGTTTTTTGTTCTTTTCTTTGCTTGTTTTGAACTCTACGAATAAGCAACCAATTAATACAATAAAAAATAAATAAGATATATCTAAACCTAATTTCAAATACAATAGAGGGAATTTATTATATATTACCTCACCCTGAGCCATGTTATGAACCACCTACAAATATGGTATCACCAAAGCGTAAGGCACAATAACAAGTAAAAAAATGATTCATCCTTGTATGAAAACAAGTTTGTATCATAGGTTGTATGATATTTATTTGGCTCTTAGAAATAACAAGCATTCCTATTTTGTGAATACCTGCAAATCTTAACCCAGAATGATAAGCAATGTATACAATAATTTTGTTCTGTAAGCTGCCATAAATTTGAGACAAATATGGAACAAAAACTCAAGCAAATTCTTACAATCTATGCAGGGACAAAACATCAAGTCTGGATTCTTCGCATTAGACATGGCAATTTCCACAAACTGACGAACAGATTGCTTATACAATGCTGTATTCCTAAAAACATATACAAAGTAATTATTAAATAAACATGTGTTACAAATGGATTTAATTTACGAGAACAATTTAATATAGGGATGGATTTTAAATTGTCAATACTTGTTAAGATGAACCCAGTCTTTATTCATCATGATGACACCAAAAAATTCGCAGGAGGGCCTAAAGAGCACATTAATATGAAAATAGGGTAAACAAAAATTGTTCTCTTGTTTCTAAAAAGCACAACATTGAATTGATTACATGAAAATAAGTAATAAGGAAAACAAAAAGATTATTTACTTTGAAATTAAGCCTTCAATATTAAGAAAAATGAATAACCCAAATCTAGGGTTTCAATCTTGAGAGCAAAACCCTCAAATCAAAATGGAGAACTCTGTGTGAGAGAGGAAGAGACAGAAACTAGGATTAGTTGCAAATCAAAAAATTCATGACTAAATCAAAAAAATTAGGTCACACGCTGTGGTTTTTAGAATTCGTGACTAAATCAAAAAAAAAATCATGACTAAATTCATGACTTTGTGTGTGAGAAGAAGAGGGACGAAAAGATCGCGAGAGAGAGAGAGAGAGAGAGGGAAGGGGGGAGAGAGAGAGTACCTAGGGCTGCTGTGGTTTTCGGACGGAAAGGGGGAGAGAGATGGCGCGCAGCAGAACTTATTTTTGGTGGGAAAATATGCAGAGGCATGGCTTTCTATAGGTTAGATGAGATGATGGTTGTGATTGAGTGTAAAAGAAATCAATGGTGAGGATTTAAGTCCTCTGATACCAAGTAGAAAGCAAAAAAAAAAAAAACCTAAATTGGTTCCGCCAGGATTCGAACGGGAGACCTTTTTGAGAGTCAGAACTTAATCTATTGTAGCATACATAAAATGTTACAGCATACATAAAACGCTTACAGAACGTAATATGTTATTTTTGTTATGCATTTATAATAGCAATCTAGAAAAATATGCTATTACTAATAGTATTCTATAGCATTCAGACCCGAACGCTATCAAAAATCTGCTATAGTAAGTCCTATTTGTTGTAGTGGAGCCCCAAACAGGAAACAGACCGGACGGTCCAGGAAGTGTGTGCCTACTAACCTCCCAAGTCGATCGAGTCGAGAACGCCCCATCCCTGGCCGGCCGCCATATGAACGAATCAATCTGGTCCGTAAGCTGGAGGCCATCCTCGGCAATCCCATCCGCCACGGCCTGACCGAAGAGGACAGCAATCCGATCCTGGTCCCATGTCCCGTCCGCCTGCAGATGTCGGACCAGCAGCGGCAGCCCGTGGTGCTGCATCGTCTGGCGAGGCTGAGCCGAGGTCCCGGTCCAGTTCTCTGCTAGGGTGTCCACGACCCACGTCCCCACGTCCGAGCTTCACCTGAATATGGCGCTCGCCGCAGGCACGACCAGCGATGAGACGACGCCACCCGCTAGAAGCGTTGCTGTTGACGCCAGCCAGAGATGGATGAATATGTGGGAAGTAAGACGCCCTTATGAAGTCGGTCCACAGTGAAGACTCAGTCCGCACCCGCCACCAGAGCTTCACCGAAAGGGCGGTAACCATGTCGCCAATGTTGCGGATCCCGAGACCCCCTTCCCCAGTAGGCCTCGCAACGGTCTCCCAGCTCGCCCACCTCAAGCGCACGACAACCTGCGAGTGACCCTAAAGAAACCTGTTGAAAGAATGTTCTAATACCTCAATGACCTTCTTTGGCGGCTGACAAGCAGTCAAAATATAAATGGGCATCAAACACAGCACGTGTTTGAGAAGGATAAGATGACTGCCGATCGAGAGGGAGTTGTGCTGCCACCCTCTGACCCGCGCCTGAATCTTGGAGATGAGCGATTCGAAGAGGATGACCTTTCTCCGCCCGTAGTGAATCAGACAACCCAAGTAGCTGAATGGGGACGAGGAGACGGGAAAACCCGAGCAATCCGCCAGCGTCGCCTTCGTCGCATCTGAGCTGTCTTCGTGAGTATAAATGCAACTCTTTCTATCATTGATGCGTTGGTCGGACGATTGCTGGTAACTCAAGAGAAGCTGCTTGATGTTCTGGACCGTCCGCTTGTCACCAGAGGAGAAGAAAAGAACGTCATTGGCATATGACATATGCGTAATGAGTGGGCACCCACTGGTAATCCAGTATCGACCGAAGCTCCTTGTGGATCCCAGTTTGATAAGGTTGCAACTAAGTACTTTCGCTGCAATAATGAATAAGGAGGCCGACAGGGGATCTCCTTGTCGCACGCCGCGATGAGACCGGAAGAAACCCGAGGGGACATCGTTGATGAGAACCGAGAACCAAGAGCTGCTTACCGAGCAAAACAAGAGGTCGGTCCACACCTCCGAGAAACCGAACTTACGCAAGTCCCAAATCAGGTGCTGCCAATCCATCATGTCGTATGCTTTTTCCATGTCGATCTTCATCGCGACGTTGCCACCGCGATTGTCGCGACCCATCTTGCTCACCAACTCCTGGGCAAGCAGGATATTATCAACAATGCTCCTCCCCTGGACTAACCCACTCTGCTCCCTTGAAATAATTTTGGAAAGAAGAGGAGCCATTCGGTTAGCGATAACCTTGGCGATGACTTTGTTTATGAAATTGTAGATGCTAATGGGGCAAAAATCTGCGAAAGAAGAAGGATTGGTGTTCTTCGGAATCAGCATCAGGAAGCAGCTGGAAATCGAGCGCGGATATTGATAGCCTTCGAAGAATGCTTCCACGGAGTTGACGACGTCGCTGCCCACTGTGTCCCAGCAAGCGTCGAAAAATCCTCCGGAGAACCCGTCGGGCCCCGGCGCACTGTCGTTGCTCAAAGCCTTGACCGCCGCTTCCACTTCATCCCTGGAGATGGGCTTAACCAGCTCGTTGTTGTCCTCGACATCGATCAGTTGCAGAATTTCGCCAAGGAGCCCAACATCCGCAACAATCCTATCTTTCTCGAACAGCCGAGAGAAGTAGGTCACCGCCGCTGCTGAAATGCCTGAGTGCCCTCTGACGTTGACACCGTCGACCCCACGAATCTGATGGATGGTGAGGGAGTTCCTCCTTTGCCGCACACAGTCATGGAAAAATCTGGAGTTCTTGTCGCCTCCAATGTCCCACCTGATGCGAGCTTTTTGTCGCCAAAAACTGGTTTCGTTGCGCGCACAAAGCTTCAGCCGAGCCTGAGCAGCCTGTAACGTTGTACGGTTGTCAGGGTCGCCACACCTAGCAAACTCCAATTCAGCTTGCTGGACGTCCACCTCCGCTTGCTTGAGAGCGAGGAAAATATCGCTAAACGCGACGCGACTCCAGTGCCTGAGCGCCTTCCTCGTGGCGGCCAGCTTCAGCCCAATCCGAATCAGAGGGTTGTCTTAATGAGTCGAAAGCCAAGCTGTCGAGACAACGCGACTGAAGTCCTCATGCTTGCTCCAGAAGTCCTGGTACTTAAAGCCCATGTGCTGCTCTAGCTTAGATGTGTGAATGTCGAGGAGGAGGGGCGCATGCTCCGACTCTGCCCTGTTCAGGTGAACGACGCTGGAGTTGTGGACGATGTCCCGCCATTGCTGATTGGAGAAAATTCTGTCGAGCCTGGATTGCTGATTGTCATTTCCCTCTTGTGAATTAGTCCACGTGAACTCATTCCCGGAGAAAGTGATCGGAGACAGGTGAGCGTCGAGAGCAAATTGATTGAATTCAAACATCGAACCCGACGAAGGAGTGAGGCCACCCTTCTTCTCCGCCGTCGTGGCGATGGCGTTGAAATCGCCACCGCACACCCACGGGGACTGAGGGAACTGACTTCGCAGGTGGAGCAGCTCTTCCCAAAAGTCTTTTTTCGTCCGACGATGACAGCTACCATGCACAAAGGTCATGAGCGTCGAACCAGCGATGAGGTGATAACGGAAGAAGTTGGAAATGGCTTGTGGGCTGACCGCAACGACCTCAGCCTCCACCTCTTTGTGCCAAAACACCCAGATATCCTTCCCGCTAGCAAATCCGCCATCAAAACCGAGCTTGAGGCAGAAATGATTAAACTTCCCTTCTTCTACTTTGGATTTAATCACTGCGAGAATGACAAGTCGATGCATCTCTTTAAGACTCTTGAGATGGTTGAGGGTCTGATTATTAGCCAGCCCCCTCGCGTTCCAAATCATCATTCTTAACATTTAGTGTGGGGGTTGAGGCCCCTCCTTGTGGCCGATCTGAGAATTCTGGGGGTGTTTGGCGATATCAGAGTTTTCGTGATGATGGGGTCGGATCTTTCCTGTATATCTTCCTGCTGTTGTGTTTCCTGATGCTCTGCTCCTAACTCCATCCTGACATCCGTGGCTAAGACGGACCATCGATTTTGTGGGTCTCCAACGGGGTTGTCGAAGTCGACCACCTCGCATAGTTGATGACCTTCTTCCTCCTGTGCTTCACTTACCTCTTCTATAGCTGGGAGCAGAGGTTGGTATATCACTAACCGCCTTTTCGAAGTATTGAAACTTGGCTGTCCGAATTCAATCTCGGTAATAGCTTCGTGCTGGGTGGTCTCCTTCTCCTGGCTTTTCTGCTTTCTACTTCTCCGTCTTCCTTTACTGATCTTAGAAGAATCAGTAACGGTATTATGAATGCTTGATTGGCTGCTCCCTTCTCCCGCATTTGTTGATCCTTCCCCCTCTTTTTCCTTTCCTTTGCCAGTGTTAGCTTCCTCTTCTTTGTCTTTCCTTCTCTTGCACATTCCGACCGAATGGCCTTGATGATAGCAGTGGTCGCAATAGAGTGGGGTGCGCTCGTACTTGATTTGTTGCCAAGCGCTATTGCCATGTGGAAGAATCAGGCGAACCTTCGGGGGGAGAGGCTTGCTGGAGTCCATCTCTATAAGAACGTGATCCTGGCTCGGGCGGGAGCGCTGCGTCGTGGCTCGATCGATAAGGAGAGGCTTTTCTATCCCCTGGGAAATGGAGAAGATGGCCTCTTTAGCAAATAAGTGAATCGGTAACCCTGGAAGGGAGACCCACACGGGGGTGATGGTCGATTCACGATTGGGGATGAAGCTGGGATCCCATCTGAACACCCGCATCGGAGCGTTCGCAACCATCCATAGATCACGGGATCGAACACGGAGGAAGTCCACTTCGAACCTAGGACGGAGAAGCATGTGTCTCCCATCAATCAAACCGACATCGACGGTGCCGGCAAACTTCATGCCCTCCATGGCCCGCCGCATAGCGTCTACGGACGGACGGGAGTGAAAAAATTTGCCAATCAACGCCCAACGAAGAGGCGAGACCAGAGCCTCGACCGCTGATAATGGAAATGTGATGGCCGGAGCTCCAAGGAACGAGGATATCTGACAACCGAGGCTGTCCCGTCCGGCGCGACCGAAGATGGGAGCCATTCCCTGGGCCGCCACCGTGGGAACGCCAACCGCAGCCGCATAGGATCTCGTCGGCGCTGCAGCCATAGCCGGAGAGGAGTGTTGGGCGGGAACTGATGAGGAGAGGGCCGAGGGTGAATCCACCGGAAGGATGTAGGGGGGATCAGGTGAAAGAGAGGTAGGGGCGGAGAAGACACCATGGGTGCAGGGACTCCAGAGGAAGGATGAGGGGTGGGGGAGCAAGCGGAGGGACCACAGCGGCGCTGGACGGAGGGAGTGGTTGGACCGGCGGAGGAAAAGAAGCAGAGGGCAAATCACCGGCTTGGCGGAGGAGGATGAATAGGGATGAGAGGCCGGGATGGAATCGGGGGAAGGTGTGACCGCCGACATGGCCGGAGCCTGCCGGCGGCTCCCAGAGGATGCGAGCTGCGCAATCTCGGGGTCTGACCTAGCCGCCGAAGGGAAATTAGTTTATATATATATATATATACATATATATATATATGTATGTATGTATATATATATATATATATAGACCTTCCATGTATAGATTACCAAGTGCTTATAAAAGGTTGATGCATGCAAGTTGAAAAATATCTCAAAAACAAAACAAGAGTGCTTTACAATATTTTAGAGAGAGAAATAGAGAGAGGATTGAGTACTATTGTGAAGGAGAGATCACTTTGAATAATTTTTCGACGCCTCTTGTTCTTCGGAGTTTGCAATTAAATTTTCTTCTTTCAAGTGAGTTGTGGTGATCCGTGTTAGATCGGAAGGAGCTTGTAGAGGGTGTACTATTCTCATTATTCCATTAGTGGAGGTTCTTCAGGGTTGGACTCCGATTGTCACGTGATTTTTTTCACAAGGGTTTTTCACGTCAAAAGTTTTTGTGTTTGGTGTTTTTGGTTTGTGTGTTTTTGTCGGTTCTCTCGCAGGACTTTCTGGTTTAGGGTATCGGTTTCCATGCTTCGTTCCAAAGAATGCATCGAGTTCAATCGATGTGAAGCACTGCATTGCCCCGATGGATAAGTGTGTTAAGTCGGCTCGAAGATTCTAAGAAATCGAATCTACCCAAGGCGCAAGTCGAATCGATGCAAGTATTGATTTTAGTTGGTTTCATGTGCAGGCTATCCGTTTACACTGAAATGTTAGAGGTCGATATTTTACCTCATTTGTAACGGGTCCGCAAAACCAAAATCACCGCCTCGCAACGTACTAGTACTTGGGCATGGTAGGTCAAAATCAATCGAGTAGTTCAATAAAACAAGAAGTGCTCAAATGGCTAAGTCAAAAGATTTGGCCGTGCAACAAAGATATAAAATCGAGCCGCATCGGCTCGGCAAACAACAAAGCGTATCGGTTTAAGGTGGGAGGACTGACTCTTCTTTTTACTCCTTCATGCCTAAGTAAAATGTATCATTGTATGCTAATTTAACCAATCGATGCCACGAACGTGGTCCGATCGGAAGATAAATTATAGTGTGTGTGTCGAACACTAGTTAGAACAATTGAAATAAAATGTGCATCAATTGCACGAGTCGCTATAGAACATTGGATATCGTAAAGGCGAGCGTCTCGGTGCGCAAGCCACAAGAACATGGGATAACTGTATTCGACGAGTGCCTTCATGCACTAGCCATTCTGTACCTTCGCGCACGAGTTAGAAAGGCTAGCACATTGAAAGATTTTAAAGGCGAGCTACCTAGCGTGCAAGCCATGAACATTGAACATTAAGGCTCAGAATATGGAAATTACGGTATCGAGGCGTGCATCGCATGCACGACTCGAAGAAATGAGAATAATCGTGTCATAGTGTGCCTACGTGCACGAGAATCATAAAAGATGGCTTTGTTGCGAAGAGAACAGTTGTGGCATGTAGGTAACGGAACTGTCAGATGTGACATAATGTCTCAAAAAGTGTTCGGGACCTCGAGTTGTTCGGTTGACGAACATTGAGTTGAGGCATGATGCCATTAAACATTGAAAATGTGTATGAAATGTGATAACAGAAAGTTAATGGAAGAAATACGAGTTGATAAAGTCTGAGTCTCGGACTCAAAACTATGTTTGGTTGTTTGAATTATAGTGCGTTGCATGGTCGAATAGACTTGAGAAAATTGAAATAATCTTCCGTGCACGGGAATATTCCCTTCGAACGGGTGCGCCGGGGCACCGGGACCGTTCGGTCTAGGAGGGATATAATCTTTGAGGGACGCACATTCATAAGACGATTAGCGACCGCTTAGCGAGATGTAAAAAGCCGCAAATAATGGTATACAACGGAAGCTTTTCGTAATTGGGATAGCAACCCACTACGAAAGATGCCGGGCTACCCAATTTGAGAAAAAAAAAGAGAAAAAGAAAAGAAAGAAAGAAAAGAAAGAAAAGAAAGAGAGGAAAGAATAAGAGAAATACCTTTAGTCCATTCTGGCACGAATACGTCAACGACCTTCATATAGTTAAGGAATGATGGGTTAAAAGTGCAGGCATGTATCTATCCTGCACTCATAGATCCTGCTAGAGAGTACTTATAACATAACAGGAAAGGAATGGGGCGTATTCACCTTGCGTCGGTGCAAGGACGAGTACGTCTATATTGGTAAGAAGTCGTACCACAAAACAAAAACGAGATTGCTTGCTTGCCTGCCTGCCTATTCAATTCGAATAACATGTTTGCCATGATAACATGCTTTACCGCTTTCGAATATGCCATAAAATTGACCCTAAGGTGAATATAGCAAGATCATAAGCTAAGTTGCATGATTTAACATAAATACTAAATGTCGGTTTAGAAAGTGGGAATTTTCATCAGTACATGCGAGGACGAACGTACTGATCCCCCACCAGCTTTTATGCAGGGTGCATGGAATGGATTGCTCACGACGAAGCTTCGCTTGATCATACAGAGGCATGGAATATTGTAGCATTTGAAGCGTGCGATCGTATTGACGTTCAAACTTGCAACATGATTGATGCGGCCGAGATATAGAAGGCATGATATAAGGAACAGCGAAATCCTTTGTGGGCAAGAGAGAACTTGAGTGTTGTTGTCAATCTGTCAAATTCAGTTGGGCTATTGAAAGCCTTTGTAATCTCAGTTCATTATCAATAAAGAGAATTTTTTTCGTATACTCTGTTTTCCTTCTGTTTGCTAAAATCTAATCAAAGATGACCATTTTGAGAACTTGTCATCTTGCCTTGCACGAGTGCAACTCCAGGCTCGTGCGGCATCATGCCTCCTACGAGGACGATGATTCGGGTGATTCTGTGTCGGGGCGTGACAAATTGGTATCAAAGCTCTAGGCTCAATTTCTTTAGACGCTTGCTTTGTTTCAATTCCAAAGAGCTCCCCACCACCAATCGAATCACTCTTGACTCTACTCGATGCCGCACTGGATGTTCCATACAATAAGTCTAATACAAAATTGTGTAATTTTGCCGCATATGTTTTGGAAATTAGATGTTGTTTGCTAAGAAAGTCGTGAAAGGTTTATTGCATTGAGTGCAACGAGCCGTGAAATATTGTTGCTACAAGTGCAACAAGTTAAAAAAAGATATAAAATGAGATGTTCAAGTTGAATGGAAAATAAAATGTTACATGAAGTGTAATAAGAGAAATAAAAAGTTGCATGAAGTGTAATGAGTGAAATAAAATGTTATTGTATCAAATTGCAATGAGTTGAAGTGTGAATGATGCATGCAAGGATAATAAAAGTTGATATCGGATGTGTTGAACAGATTCGAGCATTAGCTTTGAAGGTCACAGATAAATACTTGTACGAGATGCGATAGTTATCGAAAATGTATCATTACACAAAGTACAACACATATCAGAAAAAAATATTGTATGCTGTACAATACGTGTCGGAAGTAAAATCGTTGTACGTGGTACAATGCATGTCAAAGTAAAAAATTGATGCACGGAGTGCAACTGATATTGAAAATTAATTGTTGCACGCGGTGCAACGGATGGAAACAAAAAGTCATAAATCGATAGAAACGAATCGTTCGGCAGTGCACCGAACTTGAACTTGTATTGGCGAATGTACACATTAGCCGAATTGTGTCGGATTTGGCTTAATCAAAATTATGGTTGTGATCAAGCACGATCACTGCGGAAATTGTGAGTCGGAAGAGATTGTTGGTTCATACCGAGTATGATACGAGGGAAATGACTTAATTTTTGAGTGGTATATGCCACACCACGTATGCGATGAATGACTCGATTCTGAGTGTTATATGATATACTATTTATGCGATGAATTGTATCGATGTGTTGTGAGAATTGTGGAAGGTTTTTCCGCAACAGACGGAAGAGTACCGAGACTCGATTGAAAATTTGTATGACGGTATGTTGATGCAAGTGTTCTTCGATAATCGGTTGGAATGATCGGGCGGGTACTCGTATCAATAAATGATACATCGAACAAAATTTTATAAGTCGGCCGAACGATCGAGACTAGCGGAACGATTATGCCTTGAAGCAATAATCGGATCGACGGGAATGAAAAGTTGAACTTACAAACGAGTTGTACGACTTGCGATCTCGATAGAAATGTTGGGCTAGGCGAATCGAAATCGAATCGCACGACTTGCAATCTCGATATAAATGTTGGACGAGGCAAATTATAATCGGATCGCACGATGTGCGACTTCGGTGAAGAGTTGGTTGATGCGGGTAAATAGTGCCTAAGAGATAGTTGGTTACGTTACGGCGAAACTCATTTGAGTACGACTGAAACACGCACAAACTTAGAGGGTAACCCGAGGGTTCAATATTGGATAATCGATAACTCGGTTATGCGATCAAAGTATAGCGGTATGCGATGAAAATGGAAAACGAGTTGATACATATGGAAAAGTTTGTAGTGAACTTGGATGTACGCAATACAAACTAAAGTCGACGTTGATACGGATTCAAAGTTGACCCTCGTGTTATCGAAATTGATACGACCTATCAAAAAATCGATACGCAAGGAAACGTAAGCACGATGTGAGAACACAAAATAGAGCAGGCCTACGATATCGAGATTTATTTTTGGAATAGTAATTCGGAAGTCTCCACCTGGTTGATTGTAATCTTTGTGATTGATCAGGGCAAGACTGTAAAGTTATCGGTAATTATTTCGATGCATATAGCATCTCGGGTGTCGATCATGAGTAGATAGACTCGAACTCAATATGAGTAGATATTTCTTAAATTTTGGAATCATCGATGGTAGTGCATGACTTTACTCGAAGGATAGTTGCGCATCTGTTGCGTCGATAGAAATAGTTTTGTCCGAAATTGGGTAGTCGCATAGAAATCGTTGGAACGTGATTTGACTCCGAAATAAGATATAGCATGGTTCGTAGTAACTGTCCTTCGTTAATCATCCATAATTATCGAGCGTAGCTTCGGGACAGCTGACCCTAGAAGACTTGACCGCCAAATCAAATAGAATATTGCAGACTGTAAGATGACCCATACGATATCGTATATGAAATTACATCAAAAAAAATATAATGTGGTGCATGTTGATGATAAGTCTAGGCAATTTTGAGAATCGTGCTATGCATGAACGTGAGTGGTAAGAGAATGACTTACGAGTTATGTCATTAGATTTGGATTCACCTTGTAATTGAGCTTGCACGAATCGAATTTATATTCGATGTTGCGAGACGGATAAGTTGGGAATTTTGCTAGTAAATTCCTAATCGTTAGGAATCGAACGTAAGATGCATCGTAGAGACTTTGAGTCAAAGCGATTATTGCCTTGAGCACCGTCGCCTCGATGTAAACTTTTGTGTCGGATAGATTTTGGCCTTTGTGCAATGTTAATTTAAAATTGCGTCAGGAGAACTTAAGCATGGTGTTTAGGTAAGTAACC
Organism: Iris pallida; assembly: GCA_029216955.1. NCBI lineage: Eukaryota > Viridiplantae > Streptophyta > Magnoliopsida > Asparagales > Iridaceae > Iris > Iris pallida. Next base: position 33,099,318 of record JANAVB010007399.1, read on the forward strand.
TAGCGGGCGTAGTCCTAAATGTTGATGTATTTGTAAGTCAACAAAAGAAATTGTATCGATATAAGTTGTATAGCCTGACTTTAGAAATAGTTGGGCGGCAACTTCGAACGCAAGGCGTTGCGGAGGATCGTTACGATCGGATGTGCGACGGCTCGATGCAGCGCATAGAATTGATGGTTCATACAAACTTACGAAACGAGAAATGCAATTTTGAATCACGTCGCATGCGATGACTTTGTTGATTTAATCACGTATGTATCGGATATACGTATACGATAAAATTTTGAGAACAGTCGTTAAAGATAAGTCTGATCTAGAGTACGAGATGGCAAGCATAGGATTGAAAATTTTACCTGTTTAGCTTTGTTCAAATTTGCTACCACTGGACTTGGTCGAAATACATATATCTTTTGGACGTATTGAATATATGTACGGATCCAAATCGAGTAGTATACAAAATTCAAATCGAGCTGCAGGAAAGACTTTGAAATGTTAATGAAAAGCTTGCAAGATAGAGTGAAACTGAACAATATTGGTGGGACAAGATTGTGAAACGATCTATAAAACACTTAATCGGAGTATTGGTTTTGGTTCGAGGACGAACCTTGTTTTGAGTGGCATATTCTGTAATGCTCCACTTCGCACGGCGCATTACGCTGAGACGTTGACTCAAAGAGTCATGTTGACCGAATGAAATATATCGATTTGAATCGATAAGAGAGTTACATTGTTCCGAGCAATGCATCAAACTAAGTCAATGTGAGGAGTTGCATTGTTCCAAAGAATGCATCGAGTTGAATCGATGCAAAGCGCTGCATTGCCCTGATGGATAAGTGCGTTGATTCGGCTCGAAGATTCTAACAAATCGAATCTACCCAAGACGCAAGTCTGAATCGATACAAGTATTGATTTTAGTTGGTTTCATGTACAGGCTGTCCGTTCATGCTGAAATGTTAGAGGTTGATATTTTGCCTCATTCACAACGGGTCCGCAAAACCCAAATCACTGCCTCGCACCGGGCTGGGACTTGGGCATTGTCAGGCCCCGCTCCCGTAGGAGCGATCGTCCTCGCTAAGGTGTGATACCGCACAAGCCTAGATTGTGCTCGTACAAGGCAGTTTCATAACGGCCGATCACAGCGGCTGCGACGGGATTGTCGCACAGAAGTTCCAAGCAGAAACATTAAAACATGCATCAGAAATTTAGAAGCAACACACAAGTTATTCAAAAGTGCTCTTTATTGATATTGAATAATAAGATTACAATGGGGCACAAGGCCCTGATTACAAGTCTCTCAAGCTCACTTTTCTCTCATTTTACAAGTCACTCTGCTCTTTCTCATCTCTCGATACAATGCTTCAAGGCGATGAGTACAGATTCTACATGATGGCAATGTCCATACATTATGTCCCGTATAAGTCTTGACTCTACGCGGCCGCACGCTTCGAATATCCAAGGAACTCCATGCCTCGACACATCCAAGCGAGCTCTGCGTCACGAGCTTCTACCTGTGCCTGCACATGAAAACTGTGTGGGTGTCAGTACTCAACTGTACTGGTGGATTGAGCTCCTCGCCCATCCATACAAAGCCGACACGTTCATTTACTTTGTCCAGCTTAATCATTTTTTATTGTCTTTCTAGTCTTGCCTTAGGATCAGTTTTAGGACCAAGACACCTTGGCCTATATTTGGTAACTCAATGACAGGGTCGTGCTATGCTCTATTTGTGACTTCAATATATTCGAGGCAGTGCCTCGCCGAGGAGCAACTTATGCAAACTCGACCGTGCCAAGACTTTTACTTATTTCATGTGCCTCTAGACCATTCTCGTGCCAATGATGTCATGGGGTACGACTCTTGCTGGTCGTGCCAATACACTTGCTCGTGCCTTAGAATCGAGGCCTTGCCTTCCAAGTATCAACCATACTTAATTAACTTACCTTATGGCCCTTACTGACTTAACTCGAGACGAGGCCACATTCATGCCGCAGTACGTATCCTTGCTATAGCCAACTCTTAGGCTCTAGAATGGTGTTGCAACCGTACACTCCCTGACCCTTGTCGATTCAAGTTTAGCGCTTGCTATAAGCGTAACTTGATAACCCAACTCGTAAGTTGCTAGTACTCGACGCAATCCAAAGGCATACATGTGGATAGCCGCTCTTGCCGATACATCTATATGAGTGGTCACTAGCAATGTCAAGCTATACTGGATCTTTTGTATATGGTGACCATTCGCGTGGCGAGGTAAGAGCTCCCACCGAATGATCCGCAGCCTATATTGTAATGGTTTACTTCAATCGAGTCGTACCGTCGATGAAGGTCGTACAATGTCTGTAATTTCTCCTTGGTCGACACGAACCCGACGCCTCGGGATCGCTCGAGGAATTTTGCCCTTGAGCGCAAGTTTTCCAATGACCATGCAAGACTCAACTCGATCTATCAAGTCCTTTCTTAATCATGACCATGATTTCCATCTTTCTATCGAGACTCCCAAGTAGCGGGACCGATCTCGCGTGATTCCTTATTGAGACTCCCAAGTAGCGGGACCGATCTCGTGAACGAGACTTATCGAGACTCCCAAGTAGCGGGACCGATCTCGTGTGCTTCATTATCGAGACTTAACGAGACTCCCAAGTAGAGGGATCGATCTCGTGAACGAGACTTATCGAGACTCCCAAGTAGCGGGACCGACCTCGGTGACAACCAGTCATGTGGACTTCCTTTGTCCGTGGTATGCTTTTTACTCAACCAACCATGGCTCGTGCCTTAGACAGACCTTATTCTCTAGGCGACACTATCGCTCAAGTCATATAATTTGTATGATGAGCCTTGTTCTCGTGGGACTATATGACTTGGCAACTGTAGGAAACAGGGGACAGTGCTTGCTATGACTTCGATAGCCCAGCACAACTTTCGTCTAACTTATTCGGGCAACGACTTGACGAGCAAAGGCTGCGCCAAGCTTCGCATCAAGGGAACGTGTCGTGCACGCGTTCGACTTGAACAACCAAGTTCTAAGGTGCCTAGACTTAAGCCATAAGTCGTGCAACACGACTTAACCCACGGAACATGCGAAGGCTATACCAAGCCTTGGACGACGGGATCGTGCATGCTTTATCAAGTATTCACGCGGGCGATGCCTATGACATAGGCTAATTCGAGCGTTGTCGTAACTTAGCAACTTAGGCCAACTTTGTTCTCCCAAGCCACGAGATGAAGGACCGAGTGTCATTTTGAAAGCATACTGAGCAGACTTCTAAGCAGACCGTGGGACCGTTTTCCATGTTTTAACACATCCGATCCGTCGGGATTATTCTCTTAGCTATATAGATGCGTCTCATTCATTATCAAGCCTAATTTGTGCAAGTTAAAAACATGCGAATAATTATGTGAAGGCTAAGATGAGGCAAGTTCATCGAAACTATCCCACCTGAGCGAGGAGTCGCCTCGACCGAGCGAATCTTCGAGCAGCCATTGCAAGGCTAGGTTCGAACATCATCAGCGTTTCAATTCCTCCGACTGACTGAGCGGGACGGGGCACTAGATCATACACCACTCAGAAAAAGTTTCATTCTCGAAACTAACTGAGTACTTACTTATGGACCACTTTGATCCAAGGACTCTCATACACACTCCGCCTGCACGTTTCTTCGATTTTTGAGCCACGCTCGTACTACTATCAATCTTTTTCCTTAACACAATTTCAAATCCTCGACACTTTTTCATGCCTCAAGTCTCACTTGAATTCAACACATCGCTTGGTTGGATCGTGCTCATAATCCAAGCGTCCCTAAAATACATGCATTCAGGCAAGCCGCATGATAGAGAATTCGTCATTCTCACTCGAGTCGCATGTGTACATATTCAAGCGTCCCTGAAATATATGCATGTCAGCCGAATCTCGTGAGGGGTATTCCCATATTCTTTGTCACGTCCCGATTCGTAGAGTTATTTATTCACATATTTTATCTCTTGGAATCGATCATCCTCGCTTGGGCATGATAAAGTACAAGTCTGGTATTGCACTTGTACAAGGAAAAGATGGTACATGATTGATTTTCTTCAAATAGGAACACATTGCAGCGGCAGAAATAGATAAATTAAATTTAGTGAGGACAATCTTTCTCATTGAATAGAAGTACATCACTTTTTTATAGCAACGAAGATAAAAGGATAACTTGAAGTCACACAGAGATATATAGAACTTTATTCTCTTTATTGATAATTGAAGAAGATTACAAGACTTGTATTGAAGTATAATGCTTACAACAAATCCCACTTTACATTTAAAACCAACTGAATAATGCTACACGGCTTACAATTGATACTTGGATACATTGGATTATAACTCGATATACCGACTTGACTTACAATCTCACTGGTACAACTGATTACAATGTTCCATACATCATGCCCTTTATAAATAGAAAACATCATCTTGTACAAGAAGAGCTTCTGTATGCCCAACAAGTCTTCGATGTCGTGGGACAAATCAAGCCAATCTTCGTATGTAGAACATCCCAAGTACGAGCACCTGCCCACAAAACGTGGGTCAGCACATCATCTATGTACTGGCGAGCAGAATCCAACCGACTTGCCTAAACTAACATTTAGGTAATCATTTAAGCAGCATTTATTAGAATGATTTTTCTGTTTGGGACCTAGCATCAGTTTATAGTTCATGGGCAATATTCATAGTGAAGCATGTAAACATATTATCTTAGCAACATTAATCATGTGGACGTATCATTATAGCATTCTCGGTGTTATCATACAAAGACATAATTGAGGCATTGTTAACATTAATAGCTTAAACATGTTATGACAATTCTCACTTCAAGCATCACTTAGCATGTAGGTCATGTTTGAACAATATTTATAGCATGGCATCTTTCTAGCATACTGAATTTAACATGTTAAGCAGGATATCATACTGAAAGGCTACATACAGCATCATTCATTTATTTGGAACGTTAAGCACGCAAGTTAAGCCAACACTTATATTGAGTTATCATATTTAAGTGATTTCTTACCTATAGCCAACTCCCTCGTACCTGTTGTAGCACCCAGTTTCTAAAATGGAGATAATTTTAAAATTTTATAATTATAATCATTTAATAATGATAATTAAACCATGATATGATTTTTGGTGATTTTTAGTTAATTTAAAACTATTTAAAACCATGACTTGTAATTTTGATGATTGACTAGTGTAACCCTAGAGTTTGGCTAAGCCTAGAGACTAACCATGACCAAGGGAGCCTAGTCATGTGATTAGGATGACTAACTGCAACTTTTTAGCCTAAGGGTATTTTGGTCATTTTGACAATTTTGTGAAATTGTAATTATATTAATTAAATATGTGCTAGTTAATTATTTGAGACTTGACCTAGAAGTTTAGCCTAATCTAGATATTAGTCATGACCCTAGAGACTAAGTTAGAGGGTTTCAACTAAGTAATCAAATTATATTAATATTTAGATATTTTGTTAGTGGGATATTTTAGGCTAAATGTTAAGAAAGATTACTTTAGTTGTGAGCCCTTAGATTGGCTTAAATTTGTTGGAGAAGCCTTGACCACTCATCCTAAACCCTAACTCTAACCTAATGGCATCCATCAAACCCCCCCCCCTCTATAAATACAACAGATTAACCCTTTAGCATCATTTTAAATTATTTTAATTGCCTCTTTTTGTGTTCTTCCCCGATTCCTTTCCAAATACCCAAATCAACTCCAAATTGAGCCTAGTCTTTTGCATTGGACTCCCCTATAGTAGAGGACACCATTAGTGGGTAGCTAGCAAGGATTCGGAGGCTCGGCATCGTCGCAAGTTGAAGAGGAGCCCTCATTCAAAAAGCTCTAAATTAAGGTTTCATCTTCAATAGGTAAAACCCATCAAACCTATTCAAATTCTAGTTTTCTTTCCATAGATGCTTTCATTTAGGGTTCCCCTAGGTTTAGCCCAAGTTTGGTAGAAAATTGTATCCATTTCGTGTCCGTATCGGACACGTATCGGTGTATTTAATTGGGTGTTCGATGAAATGCCACATAGAAATAGATTTTAGTATTTTGCAAAACAAATTACATAGTTATGTAGCCCTATATATGGGGATTAATTATATATGTGACTGAGTCAATTTTTGGGGAATTTGTGTGTCCAAAAGGGACACGGACACGCAGCAGGAGACCCCCGTGCTGTGCCCTGCTACCTGATACCAATTTCTTACTGTACAGGACATGGGGACACATGAAACTTGACACGAATGCGGGGGACATGTCTGTCGACATGTTCCTAAAGTTTTATGATGTTTCGTGTCATGTCGAAACTTGACACGAATGCGGGGGACACATGAAACTTGACTCTACGCGGCCGCACGCTTCGAATATCCAAGGAACTCCATGCCTCGACACATCCAAGCGAGCTCTGCGTCACGAGCTTCTACCTGTGCCTGCACATGAAAACTGTGTGGGTGTCAGTACTCAACTGTACTGGTGGATTGAGCTCCTCGCCCATCCATACAAAGCTGACACGTTCATTTACTTTGTCCAGCTTAATCATTTTTTATTGTCTTTCTAGTCTTGCCTTAGGATCAGTTTTAGGACCAAGACACCTTGGCCTATATTTGGTAACTCAATGACAGGGTCGTGCTATGCTCTATTTGTGACTTCAATATATTCGAGGCAGTGCCTCGCCGAGGAGCAACTTATGCAAACTCGACCGTGCCAAGACTTTTACTTATTTCATGTGCCTCTAGACCATTCTCGTGCCAATGATGTCATGGGGTACGACTCTTGCTGGTCGTGCCAATACACTTGCTCGTGCCTTAGAATCGAGGCCTTGCCTTCCAAGTATCAACCATACTTAATTAACTTACCTTATGGCCCTTACTGACTTAACTCGAGACGAGGCCACATTCATGCCGCAGTACGTATCCTTGCTATAGCCAACTCTTAGGCTCTAGAATGGTGTTGCAACCGTACACTCCCTGACCCTTGTCGATTCAAGTTTAGCGCTTGCTATAAGCGTAACTTGATAACCCAACTCGTAAGTTGCTAGTACTCGACGCAATCCAAAGGCATACATGTGGATAGCCGCTCTTGCCGATACATCTATATGAGTGGTCACTAGCAATGTCAAGCTATACTGGATCTTTTGTATATGGTGACCATTCGCGTGGCGAGGTAAGAGCTCCCACCGAATGATCCGCAGTCTATATTGTAATGGTTTACTTCAATCGAGTCGTACCGTCGATGAAGGTCGTACAATGTCTGTAATTTCTCCTTGGTCGACACGAACCCGACGCCTCGGGATCGCTCGAGGAATTTTGCCCTTGAGCGCAAGTTTTCCAATGACCATGCAAGACTCAACTCGATCTATCAAGTCCTTTCTTAATCATGACCATGATTTCCATCTTTCTATCAAGACTCCCAAGTAGCGGGACCGATCTCGCGTGATTCCTTATTGAGACTCCCAAGTAGCGGGACCGATCTCGTGAACGAGACTTATCGAGACTCCCAAGTAGCGGGACCGATCTCGTGTGCCTCATTATCGAGACTTAACGAGACTCCCAAGTAGAGGGATCGATCTCGTGAACGAGACTTATCGAGACTCCCAAGTAGCGGGACCGACCTCGGTGACAACCAGTCATGTGGACTTCCTTTGTCCGTGGTATGCTTTTTACTCAACCAACCATGGCTCGTGCCTTAGACAGACCTTATTCTCTAGGCGACACTATCGCTCAAGTCATATAATTTGTATGATGAGCCTTGTTCTCGTGGGACTATATGACTTGGCAACTGTAGGAAACAGGGGACAGTGCTTGCTATGACTTCGATAGCCCAGCACAACTTTCGTCTAACTTATTCGGGCAACGACTTGACGAGCAAAGGCTGCGCCAAGCTTCGCATCAAGGGAACGTGTCGTGCACGCGTTCGACTTGAACAACCAAGTTCTAAGGTGCCTAGACTTAAGCCATAAGTCGTGCAACACGACTTAACCCACGGAACATGCGAAGGCTATACCAAGCCTTGGACGACGGGATCGTGCATGCTTTATCAAGCATTCACGCGGGCGATGCCTATGACATAGGCTAATTCGAGCGTTGTCGTAACTTAGCAACTTAGGCCAACTTTGTTCTCCCAAGCCACGAGATGAAGGACCGAGTGTCATTTTGAAAGCATACTGAGCAGACTTCTAAGCAGACCGTGGGACCGTTTTCCATGTTTTAACACATCCGATCCGTCGGGATTATTCTCTTAGCTATATAGATGCGTCTCATTCATTATCAAGCCTAATTTGTGCAAGTTAAAAACATGTGAATAATTATGTGAAGGCTAAGATGAGGCAAGTTCATCGAAACTATCCCACCTGAGCGAGGAGTCGCCTCGACCGAGCGAATCTTCGAGCAGCCATTGCAAGGCTAGGTTCGAACATCGTCAGCGTTTCAATTCCTCCGACTGACTGAGCGGGACGGGGCACTAGATCATACACCACTCAGAAAAAGTTTCATTCTCGAAACTAACTGAGTACTTACTTATGGACCACTTTGATCCAAGGACTCTCATACACACTCCGCCTGCACGTTTCTTCGATTTTTGAGCCACGCTCGTACTACTATCAATCTTTTTCCTTAACACAATTTCAAATCCTCGACACTTTTTCATGCCTCAAGTCTCACTTGAATTCAACACATCGCTTGGTTGGATCGTGCTCATAATCCAAGCGTCCCCAAAATACATGCATTCAGACAAGCCGTATGATAGAGAATTCGTCATTCTCACTCGAGTCGCATGTGTACATATTCAAGCGTCCCTGAAATATATGCATGTCAGCCGAATCTCGTGAGGGGTATTCCCATATTCTTTGTCACATCCCGATTCGTAGAGTTATTTATTCACATATTTTATCTCTTGGAATCGATCATCCTCGCTTGGGCATGATAAAGTACAAGTCTGGTATTGCACTTGTACAAGGAAAAGATGGTACATGATTGATTTTCTTCAAATAGGAACACATTGCAGCGGCAGAAACAGATAAATTAAATTTAGTGAGGACAATCTTTCTCATTGAATAGAAGTACATCACTTTTTTATAGCAACGAAGATAAAAGGATAACTTGAAGTCACACAGAGATATATAGAACTTTATTCTCTTTATTGATAATTGAAGAAGATTACAAGACTTGTATTAAAGTATAATGCTTACAACAAATCCCACTTTACATTTAAAACCAACTGAATAATGCTACACGGCTTACAATTGATACTTGGATACATTGGATTATAACTCGATATACCGACTTGACTTACAATCTCACTGGTACAACTGATTACAATGTTCCATACATCATGCCCTTTATAAATAGAAAACATCATCTTGTACAAGAAGAGCTTCTGTATGCCCAACAAGTCTTCGATGTCGTGGGACAAATCAAGCCAATCTTCGTATGTAGAACATCCCAAGTACGAGCATCTGCCCACAAAACGTGGGTCAGCACATCATCTATGTACTGGCGAGCAGAATCCAACCGACTTGCCTAAACTAACATTTAGGTAATCATTTAAGCAGCATTTATTAGAATGATTTTTCTGTTTGGGACCTAGCATCAGTTTACAGTTCATGGGCAATATTCATAGTGAAGCATGTAAACATATTATGTTAGCAACATTAATCATGTGGACGTATCATTATAGCATTCTCGGTGTTATCATACAAAGACATAATTGAGGCATTGTTAACATTAATAGCTTAAACATGTTATGACAATTCTCACTTCAAGCATCACTTAGCATGTAGGTCATGTTTGAACAATATTTATAGCATGGCATCTTTCTAGCATACTGAATTTAACATGTTAAGCAGGATATCATACTGAAAGGCTACATACAGCATCATTCATTTATTTGGAATGTTAAGCACGCAAGTTAAACCAACACTTATATTGAGTTATCATATTTAAGTGATTTCTTACCTATAGCCAACTCCGTCGTACCTGTTGTAGCACCCAGTTTCTAAAATGGAGATAATTTTAAAATTTTATAATTATAATCATTTAATAATGATAATTAAACCATGATATGATTTTTGGTGATTTTTAGTTAATTTAAAACTATTTAAAACCATGACTTGTTATTTTGATGATTGACTAGTGTAACCCTAGAGTTTGGCTAAGCCTAGAGACTAACCATGACCAAGGGAGCCTAGTCATGTGATTAGGATGACTAACTGCAACTTTTTAGCCTAAGGGTATTTTGGTCATTTTGACAATTTTGTGAAATTGTAATTATATTAATTAAATATGTGCTAGTTAATTATTTGAGACTTGACCTAGAAGTTTAGCCTAATCTAGATATTAGTCATGACCCTAGAGACTAAGTTAGAGGGTTTCAACTAAGTAATCAAATTATATTAATATTTAGATATTTTGTTAGTGGGATATTTTAGGCTAAATGTTAAGAAAGATTACTTTAGTTGTGAGCCCTTAGATTGGCTTAAATTTGTTGGAGAAGCCTTGACCACTCATCCTAAACCCTAACTCTAACCTAATGGCATCCATCAAACCCCCCCCCCCCCCCCCCTCTATAAATACAACAGATTAACCCTTTAGCATCATTTTAAATTATTTTAATTGCCTCTTTTTGTGTTCTTCCCCGATTCCTTCCCAAATACCCAAATCAACTCCAAATTGAGCCTAGTCTTTTGCATTGGACTCCCCTATAGTAGAGGACACCATTAGTGGGTAGCTAGCAAGGATTCGGAGGCTCGGCATCGTCGCAAGTTGAAGAGGAGCCCTCATTCAAAAAGCTCTAAATTAAGGTTTCATCTTCAATAGGTAAAACCCATCAAACCTATTCAAATTCTAGTTTTCTTTCCATAGATGCTTTCATTTAGGGTTCCCCTAGGTTTAGCCCAAGTTTGGTAGAAAATTGTATCCATTTCGTGTCCGTATCGGACACGTATCGGTGTATTTAATTGGGTGTTCGATGAAATGCCACATAGAAATAGATTTTAGTATTTTGCAAAACAAATTACATGGTTATGTAGCCCTATATATGGGGATTAATTATATATGTGACTGAGTCAATTTTTGGGGAATTTGTGTGTCCAAAAGGGACACGGACACGCAGCAGGAGACCTCCGTGCTGTGCCCTGCTACCCGATACCAATTTCTTACTGTACAGGACATGGGGACACATGAAACTTGACACGAATGCGGGGGACATGTCTGTCGACATGTTCCTAAAGTTTTATGATGTTTCGTGTCATGTCGAGTGAGCATTCGTGTCTGCACTGAATTCATACTACACTGGGACACTTTTAAAACACGTTCTGACACTCTCTGTTTGACACGACACGACACGACATAGATCCAATTCAGACACCTAGCCCTAGTCCCCCTCTACACCTAGACACAATCACGACGTGTCACGTGTCGTGTGTCACACGCACGAGTCTGTGACACGCGTGCACGAGGCACCACACTGTGCCGCGCTCTTTCCTGCAACTCTGGCCCTCTGTAGGACACGACACGGATTCTTTTGACACGATTTTGGTGTACACAAAGGGGCATACACTGACAGCATGCCCCCAAAAATTTGTTGGATTTTGTGGAATGGTTAGGGTAAAAATCGACCTGCACTGACTCGACCCCACTGCACACACACGCAGCAGACACCTTCGGATACGACTTCGTATTTGAGATACGACACCACATGGACACATATCAGGCACCTAGACACCTACCCCTACACCCAGGCTACCTACTGACATGACCACGATACTTGTGGATGGACACACGAGTCCCTAGGCTAGTCGACACATGTACACGATGCTGCCTATGCGCAGTTCAGTCACACATTGACACATGGGATTAGACACTGTTTAGACACTTCGTGTCTAGTTTTCTGGACACGAATCAACCCCCTGATATGTACTCATATGGGGGTGACACTTCTGTACAACTGTTTTGGGTTTATGATTTAGTTTCATTTGAAATTTGGTTCGAATTTCCTAATACGGAGAGGTCACTGATACTGTGTAAGGATATTTGGGTTTTCTGATTTTAAATTAAATATTTATTATGTTAGAATATGTAGATACTTACATACATGCTGGATAGTAACTAGGACATGTATTGATTCGAGTTTTGTTCACAAATGAGAATGGTTTATACAGAAAACTGAGTTTAGAGAAAAACTGAGATTAGTTTGTAGAAAACTGAGAATAGAAGTGAGGTTTCAACAGAAATTTATGTGAATGAATGAATATGGGATGAGCTGAATTCAATGTTGAATTGAATTGAAATAGAGTGAGTTTACATTCAGATTTGGGGACTGAACTGGGAAAAAAATGGTAGAGGGGAGCTCGAGCATGGCCTGCAGACATGTGGACAGGTTGGATAGTGAATACCCAACCTGTATGTGTATGTGAGTGTGGTATGGATTATGGTGTGCCTATAGGGAAGTCCCTGCACAGATATTACGGGGATGCCGCAATTAGTTAGACATTAGGATCCTAACATTGTGTATCATATGTATATATATATATATATATATATATATATATATATATATATATATATATATATATATATATATATGAGTGTATACTTGTGCAAGTGGAGATAGGCTTGTGTTTGAGATTTGAAGTAGAGGACAGCAGTGGGGTATTGGGAGGGGTTGTGTTTCCCTGATACCTATAGAAATGTGTTGGATATAGGAGTGTCATGTCTTAGTGTCAAGTGAGAGTGAGTGATATTGCATTGGTTGTGAAGTGAAAAGAAAATATAAATGTGGTTAGTAGATGAGATTGGGGTTAAGGGTTGGAAAGTTATGTTGGGCTTTAAAATTCACATTTGAGTTAGGAAGGGATACTAGAGGGGTATATATATATATATATATATATATATATATATATATATATATATATATATATATATATATATATATATATATATATATATATATATATATATATATATATATATATATATATATATATACATATATAAAAATATATATATATATATATATATATGGTTCTTATTAGTCTAAGGTAATAGGATATTACCTAGGTAAATACTAAATATATAGAGAATAGTCTATGAACCTACCACAATACAATAAGAACTACAAACCCTAGAAACTTAGAGTATAGATACAATAACTTAGATATGGGCTAATGCAACCTAGAAGTGGATAATTATACTAGTTTGACCAGTTAACCAAGATAGCCTTGTGGTTGACCTAGTTAGATTAGAGTTGACCTAGATTGGACTTGTTCACCAAAGTTGACCAATAGTTGACTTTGATCTAGATTGACTTAGAAATTATATAGATTGCATCATACACTTCAATTACCTTATTTTCAAATACATCATAACCTGTTTTACTCTTAATAGGACTCTGTGACCCCAGTTCAGACATTATTCATCTTAGTCATTCAGGGTGACAGGCGAGTACATTTTTTGATAATATTTCTGTTTTATGATATCGTCTTTGTTTCTAGTATTTAGTGTAGATATCCTTGTTCTCTTGACACATTGTTCCCACGGATTGATATTTGTCTGGATCCCGTCATATGATGTTATTCCTCTTATATATGGTATGCCTTGTGCAAGTCTTCCTTATTCCTTGTTCATTGTATAGACACGATTCCTGTGAAGGAGAGCGACTTCCCAGAGAATACGTGTCATGACGTGTCATGACTGGATCCATTATATTAGTCAGGAATGGAGGTGTTAGCGTAGATATGTGATCAATACCCCATTGTATCATCATTGTCTCACAATAGTATCCTCATTGTATAGTGTTAATCATACACTCACGTATGATTAGCCAAGCCAAACATTGTATCAAGTTCTAAGCCGATCATATGTTGAAACTAGTGCTAAACTCACATATATAGCAGTTCTAGATTTTCGTACATGTTAAACACTGTTCTCTTGCCTTATCTCATTACAGTTTTGATATACCCTTTCAGGATGCATGTGCGCTCTACTTTACCTAGTATATTCTCTCTATCTACTGCTATATTTTTAATATTGTATAACTAGAACTGTTGTTTGAGATATTGTGCTCGCTTCTGTCCTGACTGGACCTGTTGAAAATATTACAGATGATGATGGTGACTGCCCTACCTCCTATGGGGAACATGAGGGTCACCTTCAGGAGCCTGAGGAGCATCTAGCTCAGTAGAGGGTGCCTAGTCTAGTCTAGTATTTATAGTTTTCAGTTTGTATCGGATTGTTCCGATTGTTAGTTGAGACTTGGTTATATTTCAAGACTTGTATTTATTTGTGTTAAAAATCTACTTTGTGTGGTGTGATAACTCTATTTATATTTCAGTTTCTACCTTTTATCTGATTCCATATTGTGCTCTATCTTTCCTAGACTTGTGATTGAGATATAGAGTTGAGATGTTATATTATACCTTCGTGCGGAGATGATATGTTTATATCATATTGATGTTAGATGTTATAGACGAACTATACAGCATTCTACCGCCAACACTACAGCGTAGGCTAGACGTACCCACGTTCTTGTGCCCTTCCTCAAGGTGCGGGCCGTGACACCTGCATCACAGGTTAACAGACATACTTACTCTTCCTATACAAAACTTTCATTAGCATGCATCCTGACTACATGGTCACTGGTGTTGTTAAACCATATGGACTCTTTTCATTTTATTTCATTTCAAGATAATACGGTCAGCATAGTAGGTGGCGAGCCTCTATGCCACCCCGCCTTATCCCTGCTCCCACAGCACTCATCATTATTTCCTCCTAGGCCGAATCGGCCCCCAGGGCCCAAGGAACTGTTCGAGGAAATTAAAACTCAAACCTTGTATATAAGTTGTCCATGACCATGCGAATGGGTGTCCGACTCGATTGTGAACAAAATCGCATGGTAAAATATATTAAGGAAAATAAAGGCAACAGTGCATCATTAGTCATATTCAATGACTTATTCATTTCATCATTACCATCATTTCATTCGGTGATCTCAACGATCCCAGCTTTATCATTTCTCATTCATTGCTTCATTGCAATATATCTCATATTATTCCTTTCTTAAGAGGAACGTAACGTTCATTCATTTCATAGGGACATTTATTCATTCATTCATTTCTTATAAGGGACAGGCAGCATTTCATATTCTTGCAACAGATATACAGAGAGTACATGATTCTAGTGTTTCATTCAGTTCATTGGGTCGATGGTATAGCCAGTTCATTTCTTATTCTATCATTCATAAGGAATCTCATTATTCAATTGTGATTCGTTCAGCATTCAAAATTCATATGTTATTCATTCAATGATTTCTAGCATTAGCAACTAAAGCATCGCATCACAATTATTCAACATTCAAGGTAAGAGACATTAGGGACATATTCATAGCATTTCAATACTCTATTTTATTAAGCATGAAGGAGTAAGGAGAAGGAATGACAGTTCTACTCACTTGCATAAAAGGGTCTTCCTGTTCCGATCACACACAATTCTACTATGCGTAGCTCCACCAGCGAGCCATGTTCCAATACCCATCCCGTCTAGCCAGCTAAGTGAGACTGCATCAGTCTCAATTCTCTTGATTCCAAACTTAAGTCACGGTCCAACATCCTGATAGCAAACAAACAAGCCAACCAAATGCCTCGTGCGGAGCGGGGCATTACATAGTATACCACTCGAAAAAAGTTTCATCTTCGAAGCTTAAGGAAATAACTCATCTACTAGATTAACTTAGTCATAACAAGTTACTCATTCAGCTTCAACTCATTATTCATTTCAGCACACTCGGTCATCTCAAAATAGCTATCCAACTGTACCACTTAAATCCATCAACGATTCGATCTGTCTATCTCTTTTTCAATTACTTGTAACTTCTCATTGATTCGTCAAACATTTTTCTTGTATTTCTATCTTGGTCGCAACATATCACTTTGTTTGAATCCATACACATATTTTAGGCGTCCCCAAAATATATGCATTTCAGGCAAAGTCGCTAGTGCGATAATTTCTTCCTATAATGTTATCTCAGTCGCAACCTATCACTTCGGCTGGATCCATACACATGTTTTAGGCGTTCCCAAAATATATGTACTTCAGCCAACTTCCATGTTAGTGCGATTCGATCAGCCACGATATAACTCTCTTTTCTAAATCCGACTTAGCATCCTTTCAATTGACTTATTACTTTATTCACTTTGCCATAATCACTATCTTCCAGGCCACATTACTTAATATCAGGGATAACTTGGTTAAGCTCTATACCCAAGCATAACATTTCTAACATTCGATCAAGGGTCTAACTTAGAGCCAATCATATCAAGAGTTCACAACATGCAATCATATTCCTTCCTAAATCCAACAATATTTCTCACCGAGACAATTCATCTTTTCTAGAGGATACGATCCGACGTCACCCACTATCGATTACCCGAGTCAGGATATAATTCTATGCAACAGTCAAGGTTAACTTAGCTATCCGACTATAGGTATACTCAAGTCTTACCTTACGATTGCAATTCCCACTTATGGCCGACATATAACTTAGAAGGGTCAACCATCTCTAAGGCACAAGTTGAAGCATACTTTCCCTTAGGTCAATACTCATTATCATCGTCTCTCATTCCATGCCACAAGGTCATCCTATGGGTCTCCAATGGTCACCTATTATTCATTCAATCTCTAAGGTTAACTACACTGACAGCTAAACTTAATCGTTCAGGTGACTTTCCTAGAGTGGACGGCTACTAGGGTTAAACTAGTTTCATATTCTTAAGGCCAACAAGCAACCAACAGTTCTAAGGAACTCTACCCAAACCTATGGGTATTAACTCAGCCTGAATAACTAATCGCCATTGTTGGCTATGCCAACAATTGGTAATTCATCAACTGGTCGCTAGGGTCAAGTCTATCTATCCAGGGTCTTCCTCAAGGAAATAATTCCTACAGAGGCTTATTTTAGACTTACCCAACGATCGAGTAAGATTGATCTATCAACATTACGGTCAATTCCCAACCCGACAAACGATTCTCAACGTTCTAATAATCCATCAAGTAAAATTCTCAATGATTCAATTTCTATTCCAATTCCTTTGTACCCACACAAACCCATAAGCCAAGGCTAACTGTTCAAGGGTTATCGATTCCGTTAGTCTCAACAGAACTATGGAACCATACTAGTCGGTCCGTATGACAAAGTCATACCACTAAGTCATAAGCCAGCAATCTATATCCCAACCAACAGTCACCTATACCGACATTATCCAACATGTTTGTAATTTCTCGTTCCCATTCATTTCACAATCATCAAACTATGTTATGGGAATTCTTAAATCTCATGCAGCAAGGGTTGAGTAGTTTATTCCATTCATTCCGACAATTTATGTATCACTTAGGCATTCACTAGGCAACACCAATACTCAGAGTCACTACTCATTATTTTTCTAGTACAATTCAATTCCTCAGCATACCTGCACAAATGCAACGACTATCCGTTGGTGATCAAGATGGATTGACATCTATTACACCATAGGGTCGAGGCACAAATTTCTAATATTTCTTTGGTTCTCCGACAATATTTTCAAAACTTTCAGCTTAGCAACCAACTTTGTATTAGCCACATTTGATTTGCATCCAACCAATCAAAGCCAACATTCAGAGGTTCTAAGCCACAGCATTTCCTGACCAAATTTATTTACCCATAGCATACTAACTGTCTTACTAGTCTGAGTCATCACTCGACTAAATAATTCTAACCAAGCCACCCGTCACAATTTCTAGGATTCTCGCTACCCAACATAGCATCACCGTCAAGGGGCACTCGAGTCATCTAGCAATAATATAAGACTCCTAGTTATGTCTCGGCACTATCCAGTACCCATGGATAGTCTCATAGCTATCCTATGGAAAGGGTCAACATATATCTCGTTCTGAGGTGGTAGAGGCAATATACCAATCAGAAATAAAGCCATTCCCAAATAATACCAACTCAAATCCATTCCGAACATTCGTAATCTATAATGATCACAACACTTAGCCAACATCTCTGGGTCTCAATATCACAAGCCAATATTTTTAGGGTCTCGAAAGCACTAGTCAGCACACAAGAGTCAACTCAATAGTTCCGTTGAACTCATCCATCAATTATTCCATTCACAATTCTTTTCCAACATCACTTGAAGTTCTCAACTTATTACAGCATACATAGCCACTTTTCTATATTTCCACATTCCTAACAGCATTCACAACATAGCATACTATGGCATCGAGTCATTGTTGGGTTATTTGTGGCTCAACCAACAACAAGCATTCATTCAGGGGCATCACATTGTATTTAGACTTATTGTATGGAACATCCAGTGAGCAACCAAGAGGGTCAACAAACTTTCAGACACAAACAACATAGAATGATTACCGAACAACAACAGCATAATCGCGGAAACAATCTCTGATTTAATCACGGAAGCAACATTGAGTGATCGCAGAAGCAACTTTGGTTAATCATCGATGCAACTCTGTTTTGAAATGAATCAAAGAAGAGACCAAGGATGTAAAGTCGTGCTCTGATACCAATTTGTCACGTCCCGATTCGTAGAGTCATTTATTCACATATTTTATCTCTTGGAATCGATCGTCCTCGCTTGGGCGTGAAACCGTACAAGTCTGGTATTGCACTTCTACAAGGCAAAGATGGTACATGATTGATTTTCTTCAAATAGGAATACATCGCAGCGGTAGAAGTAGATAAATTGAATTTAGTGAGGACAATCTTTCTCATTGAATAGAAGTACATCACTTATTTATAGCAGCGGAGATAAAAGGATAACTTGAAGTCACACAGAGATATATAGAATTTTATTCTCTTTATTGATAATTGAAGAAGAGTACAAGACTTGTATTGAAGTACAATGCTTACAACAAATCCCACTTTACATTTAAAACTAACTGAATAATGCTACACGGCTTACAATTGATACTTGGATACATTGGATTACAACTCGATATACCGACTTGGCTTACAATCTCACTGGTACAACTGATTACAATGTTCCATACATCATGCCCTTTATAAACAGAAGACATCATCTTGTACAAGGAGAGCTTCTGTATGCCCAACAAGTCTTCGATGTCGTGGGACCAATCAAGCCAATCTTCGTATGTAGAACATCC
The DNA here is from genome assembly GCA_029216955.1 of Iris pallida. Taxonomy (NCBI): domain Eukaryota; kingdom Viridiplantae; phylum Streptophyta; class Magnoliopsida; order Asparagales; family Iridaceae; genus Iris; species Iris pallida. The sequence goes on from JANAVB010007399.1 coordinate 33,118,497, forward strand.
CAAGCACGAGCATCTGCCCACAAAATGTGGGTCAGCACATCATCTATGTACTGGCGATCAGAATCCAACCCACTCGTCTAAACCAACATTTAGGTAATCATTTAAGCATCATTTATTAGAATGATCTTTCTGTTTGGGATCTAGCATCAGTTTACAGTTCATAGTCAATATTCATAGTGAAGCATGTAAACATATTATCTTAGCAACATTCATGTGGACGTATCATTATAGCATTCTTGGTGTTATCATACAAAGGCATCATTGAGGCATCGTTAACATTAATAGCTTAAACATGTTATGACAATTCTCACTTCAAGCATCACTTAGCATGTAGGTCATTTTTGAACAATATTTATAGCATGGCATCTTTCTAGCATACTGAATTTAACATGTTAAGCAGGATCTCATACTGAAAGGCTACATACAGCATCATTCATTTATTTGGAACGTTAAGCACGCAAGTTAAACCAACACATATATTGAATTATCACATTTAAGTGATTTCTTACCTATAGCCAACTCCCTCGTACCTGCATCATAGGTTAGCAGACATACTTACTCTGCCTGCACAAAACGTTCATTAGCATGCATCCTGACTACATGGTCACTAGTGTTGTTAAACCATATGGACTCTTTTTATTTCATTTCATTTCGAGATAATGCGGTCAGCATAGTAGGTGGCGAGCCTCTATGCCACCCTGCCTTATTCGTGCTCCCATAGCACTCATCATTATTTCCTCCTAGGCCGAATCGGTCCCCAGGGACCTAGGAACCGTTCGAGGAAATTAAAACTCAAACCTTGTATGCAAGTTGTCTATGACCATGCGAATGCGTGTCCGACTCGATTGTGAACAAAATCGCATGGTAAAATATGTTAAGGAAAGTAAAGGCAACAGTGCATTATTAGTCATATTCAATGACTTATTCATTTTATCATTACCATCATTTCATTCGGTGATCTCAACGATCCCAGCTTTATCATTTCTTATTTATTGCTTCATTGCAACGTATCTTATATCATTCCTTTCTTAAGAGGAACGTAACATTCATTCATTTTATAGGGACATTTATTTATTCATTCATTTCTTATAAGGGATAGACAACATTTCATATTCTTGCAATAGATATATAGAAAGTACATGATTCTAGTATTTCATTCAGTTCATTGGGTCGATAGCATAGCCATTTCATTTCTTATTCTATCATTCAAAAGGCATCTCATTATTCAATTGTGATTCGTTCAACATTCAAAATTCATATGTCATTCATTCAATGATTTCCAGTATATGCATCTCTATTGATTTAGCAACTAAAGCATCGTATCACAATTATTCAACATTCAAGGTAAGAGATATTAGGAACATATTCATAACATTTCAATACTCTATTTTATTAAGCATGAAGGAGTAAGGAGAAGGAAGGACAGTTCCACTCACTTGCATAAAAGGGTGTTCCTGTTCTGATCACACACAATTCCTCTATACTTAGCTCCACCAGCGAGCCATGTTCCAATACCCATTCCGTCTAGCCAGCTAAGTGAGACTGCATCAGTCTCAATTCTCCTGATTCCTAACTTAAGTCCTGGTCTAACATCCTGATAGCAAACAAACAAGCCAACAAATGCCTAGTGTGGAGCGGGGCATTACATTCTTGATTCACTCTATCCATCTATACCAATCATCAAGATCAATCTTTCGATTGCTAACAGTGAAACAGGAGCGTCTCGCCTAACCGGTAGGCCATTTCTCAAGGGTAAAGTCAATGTCAGGATTGGAATCATAGTTCTTCAATAATAATTTCAATACTGACCCCAATCTTAGGGTCATACAAAGGTCGATAATATGGGATTTTCTATCCACGCTCGCATCACTCAGCTTTCTAAACATCGAGCATGATCATCTAATTCGCATCAAGGCATTCGTTGTGCAAATTCGAATCCGTTCAAATTACCCATTCTAACCAATTCATGTATTCGATCATGAGGTCGTCTAGCACAACAATTTGTCATGCCTCAATCTCACGCAAGTTCTATTATCTATGTTGGACAAGAATCCCCATGCCACATTCTTGCAGGATAATCATCCTTATTAGAGTGTAACTCTTGCTTGAGTCTAGACTAATTCATTTTCGATCCGCGGATTGGACCTACTCAATCCTCAAGTTCAATCGTCAAGCACAGTGAGTCATTCTCGAGTCCACCTTCGTGTCAAACCAAAAGTCGAAGCAATCAATTTGCCACATCATGCAAGTTCGATCACCCATGATTTATGAATGACCATGCCAACGCTCACGCGGAGTGATCGCCCTAATCTGGCGTAACGCATGTGCGAGGCTGGAGTTGCATTCGCATAAGACAAGAACGTCAACGTTGTGGTCATCGACGAAGCAATCCAAACATTTCATTTTTATCCAAGCCAAGATCTCAGTTCGATAGTATGATCGTCATTTATTCAACTAGAAAATCCTCGAGCCAAGTCTATCTTTTCTTCGACACATTTCAACATCCCGAGTATAACATCCATCGGAACAATAATATTTTACACGATCATCATTCCTCGAATCAGAGTACCCCCGAGTTATCGCACATCGATCTTTGATACGCCTCAATACCGTCGATGATGTACGTAACCTGTCAATCTTTCTTTGCAACGAACTTCGAGTCGTGCAACTGATGCTATTGTCTAAATTGGATATACCACAATTTCATTCGACCAAATCCGAAATCATAAGTATGATCCTCTAGGTTTCCTCCATCAAGACATTCATTTTTATTCATCGTTCTGAATCCTGATTCAATATCATTTTCTTACTCGCGTTGTCCATTCACAAGTTGTTCGAACGACATCTCGTTCGGGACCTATGAAGTCACGACCAACTAAGCATGTCACGTTCTAAGGCTTTGCACGATCGTATCGCCCCACCGACATACTCATTGTTATCCTTAATCCTTAATTTTTGCTCAAAAGATTTCTAAGACGGACCGTACACCACTCAGGATTCGAGCCATCCGATCTAGTCTACAATTACGTTTGTATTATTCGCTAATACATTTTTCAGATTCGTTCGACGAATCTCTAGCATAATCGCTCACGTCGTCTCGACGTACTAAGTCGTTCACACTGTTCCTCAAAATCTAAACCAATCTTCCGTGTACACGTTAGTTCGATAGCGTTTCTATCGATATACACTCTAAGTGTATCTCCGTTCCCGACCGAGCAATACTTGATATCGCTCGCAATTTGTTTGCACCATAAAGTCTAGGTGCGCAACATACGGCACAACTTAGCCAAAAGGCCGTGTGCATGGCCATCTCGTACGGACTATACTCTAATTTGGCATGCTCGTTTGCTAATGTCGACGTAGGACTATTTAGGCACGTACACGACTTGATAACTTTAGCATGTGTTTTCTATTAACTCAAGTTTGACACCGTTCGGCACAAAGGCCATCGCCTACCGATGAGTTCGAGTGAACATTTGTACGAGATTTTGAAAATATTTAGAATTATTGTATGGACATGCCGTGGGACATTTGAGAGAGAGTGCACCTTCTTTTTTTCATGAACGAGCTTTCAAAACTGAGAGATTCAACTTAAAGTCCAAGGACATAAAGTCGTACTCTGATACCATTATGTCACGTCCCGCTCCCGTAGGAGCGATCGTCCTTGCTAAGACGTGATGCCGCACGAGGCTATATTGCGCTCGTGCAAGGCAGTTTCATAACGGCCGATTACAGCGGCTGCGGCGGGGTCGTCGCACAGAAGTCCCAAGCAGAAACATTGAAACATGCAACAAAAATTTAGAAGCAACACACAAGTTATTCAAAAGTGCTCTTTATTGATATTGAACAATAAGATTACAATAGGGCACAAGGACAGATTACAAGTCTCTCAAGCTCACTTTTCTTCCAATTTACAAGTCACTATGCTCTCTCTCATCTCTCGATACAATTCTTCAAGGCGACGAGTACAAATTCTGCAGGATGGCGATGTCCATACATTATGTCCCGTATAAGTCTTAACTCCACGCGGCCGTACGCTTTGAATCGCCAAGGAACTCCATACCTTGACGTATCCAAGCGAGCTTCGCGACACGAGCTTCTACCTGTGCCTGCACATGAAAATTGTGTGGGTTTCAGTACTCAACTATACTGGTGAAGTGAGCTTTTCGCCCACCCATATAAAACTGACACGTTTATTTACTTTGTGCAGCTTAATCCCTTTTGATTGTCTTTCTAGTCTTGCCTTAGGATCAGTTTTAGGACCGAGATACCAAGGCCTATACTTGGCAACGCAATGATAGGGTTGTGCTATCCTCTATTTGTGACTTCAATATATTCGAGGCAGTGCCTCGCCGAGGAGAAACTTTTGCAAACTCGGCCGTGCCAAGACTTTCACTTATTTCATGTGCCTCTAGACCATTCTTGTGCCAATGATGTCGAGGGGGACGACACTTGCTGGTCGTGCCAATACACTTGCTTGTACCTTAGAATCGAGGCCTTGCCTCCCATGTATCAACCAGACTTAATCAACTTAACTTACGGCCCTTACTGACTTAACTCAAGACGATGCCACATTCATGCCGCAGCACGTATCCTTGCTATAGCCAACTCTTAGGCTCTAGAATGGTGTTGCAACAGTGCATACACTGACTCGTGCCGATTCAAGGTTAGCGCTTGCTATAAGCGTAACTTGATAACCCAACTCGTAACTTGCTAGTACTCGACGCAATCCAAAGGCATATACACGGATAACCGCTCTTGGCGACACATCTATATGAGTGGTCACTAGCAATGTCAAGCTATCCTGGATCGTTTGCATACGGTAACCATTCGCGTGGTGTGGTACGAGCTCCCACCAAATGAGCCGCAGCCTATATTGTAACGGTTCACTTCAATCGAGTCGTACTGTCGATGAAGACCTGTCACGACCCGCACCCTAGAGTAAGGGCACGAGACGTAGGTACGTCCAGCCTACGCCGCAGTATCGGCGGTAGAACGCTGTTCTAGGTCACTATCTAATCAACAACTCACGCAAAGAATAATGTACTCATCATGATCAACTCCAAACGGAGGACAAGTATAAGATATCGTAACTCAATCACAGTCTAAGCACGATAAGATAACACAGAAGAATAACTAAGAATAGAAGACAACTACTAAAATAACAACTCTTAACAATCTCAAATACTACACAAGTCTCAATCCACTACAACAAGTTTAACATAGAAAAACATATGCTAGTCTACTAAACTAAATCCCGATCACCCCTGAGTGTCGGGGCAAAAGGTAGCCATCCTGTCTTCAGGTCCATAATATGTAGGCAAGTGTCCTCAGGGCAATCATCTGTAAAAATTTTAACAGGTCCAGTCAGGACAGGAACGAGTACAACTCATCAAGAAAACCCAAGTAATGACAGAGAACTATAAAGCAGTTATAGACAGTTTTATTGATGAATATGGCAGTTTATATACAGGTGATGGTATGGAGAACAGATAAGATACAAGAAAAGTAAGTGACTAAAACAAGAGAAGAATGATGGCAATAAAGACTGTAAAATAAATCTAGCTGAACTAAGGTAACAGAATAAGTCCAGAAAGTAATTACAAAACAAGTGTAAACTACTATAAATCCAGTACGGGGTGAATCTAAAATAATATGAATCCAGTACCAGATGATTTTAGTTAGTGATCAAGAATCCAGGTGAGTCCAGCTATTCTAACAGTGTGTTTTAAAATACCGAGATCGACATGTAAACGGCTGTAGGTAATCAGGCACATCTCTCACTGATCAGGCGAGAGATGGCTATGCTTCCTGTAGATTCCAGTTGGAGATTCCAGATTTGGGGTATGTCTACATGTCTTACTCAATATTTTCTCGCCCCGCAAAACAAATGAATCCAGAATTCGATATAAGAATCGAGGTGAGTCCAGCCAAAATATGATGATTCCAGTGATTCCAGTAATAGAGGCCAGATAAGTAAGGTATGGGTGTCGTATACATAAATCCAGAAATATCCATACGTGTTGTAATAGAGAATCACATAAAATTAAATAGAACTGAAATACAGTAACTGGCAATTAAATGAGAGAACTATCAGAGAATATACTCGCCTGATACTCTGAAAAAAGTAGTATAATGTCAGATGTCTGCACCGGAGTCACAATGTCCTAAATAGAACAGTACATGTTATAATGTATTTAAAATAAGGTAAATGAAGTCTACGATGTAATCTACATGAATTCTAGGTCAATCTAGGTCAAAGTCAACTCTAAGTCAAATCTGGTCAACTGTCTAGGTCAAACTAGGTCCAAGTCAAAATTGGTCAACTCTGGGTCAACCCAAGTCAATACTCTAGTCAAACTAGGTCAATTGGTCACATCCAGAATAATATTGACTTTTGGTCAACTCCAGTCAACCTGGACTAGTCAAACTAAGTCAACTAGGTCAAACTTAGTCCAAACAGGTCCCACTAGGCCTAACCAGCCTATTCTAGCAAGCACACCCAATTTCTAGGCTATACAAGCCAACTGCACACCCACACTGGCATTCAAGCCATATACACAGGTTTATGAGCCATATGGCTAGAGGCCATAGGCTAATCACACATTCACACATCATGTATATTTACTGATTTAATATAAATTATCATACACATATATATGTCTATACCACATTACTATTTATCAAGTATATATATATATATATATATATATATATATATATATATATATATATATATATATATATATATATATAGTGAGATAGAGAGGGGGATACATGGCATGTGCGTCTATAGATATATGTGGGTGAGACATGAGTGTGTGATACATAACCAAGTGTGTGTGATACAACAGGTTCTCAAGAAGTACATAGTGTAGAGTGTGTGTGTGTGTGTGTGTATATGAAATCAGTATGATATAAGGGTGTTAACAGGAATTAAAATAGGAAAATGTGTTAGTGTCTAGGTGTTCATGTGTGTGTAGAGCATAAACCAATGTGTGTGTGTGTGTGTAATGAAAATCTGAAAACAGTGAGGGATAAATGAAAAAACAGTAAACAACTCATCAAGATTTAGTTTGAAAACTAAAAAAATTAAGTTAGAAATCAATTTAGCTTTCTATCAACAATGACCAATGACAATTCAACACAGTGTATGAGAGTTGTGGTGGCATGCCCAAGTGTGTGTGACATGAACATTAGAGGGTGACAGAAGGGTGTTAAAGTGTGTGTGCTAGTGAAGGAATTTTCAGTTGACAGTCTCAACAATTCAACATATCTATTAATACCAAATTCGAAACCCATTTACCCCATTCCAATGTGAAACTACCATGAGACTAGTACTCAACACATATAGGTAAATTAACATTGCAATAATCATTAGGAAAAACAGTTTAAAATCACATTAAATCTCAGGATACAGTGTTCACATTGACAGTTCATACAATCACAGTTAACACAGGAAATCAGAGTTTTAAAGTTCAGTTGAGAACCCTATATGAAACCAATATATATCAAACCACATTTATCTCAACATGAATCCCAATTTCAATCCAAAAACCCAACACAACCTAATCTAACATGGAATCAAACTGGTAGTGACTAATACATATTTATGAAACAATTTACGGATTTAAAAACATCATTTAAAATTAATTTAAAAATAAACCAATTCAGAATTAATGTTAACAGAAAAATCTCAGAAATCAGTCATGTGTCCATGGGAAGTGATTATCAGGAATTCAGTGTGGTGTATATGACATCGTTTACATGAAACATGGGCAATGTGACAATGCGTGTGTGTGCGTTATAGAGCAATGCAGTGGTGTGTGTGTGTGAATCTGAAAATAACAGTGAATGTGACAGTTCAAACAGTGTGTTTTGTGTGTATAAATTCTCAGATTTGATATCGGATTCACAGGTTAACATGGCAGTAATCACACATGCATCAATTTCAACATTAAAAATCAATTTTGAAAACCAAATCCTAACACCAAATCACAACCATTCCTGACATCAACTAACACACTAAATTATGATTCTAACATGAAAATTAAACATCCACAAAAACAGTTTAAAAGGAATGAAGTTCAGGATTTCGATTCAAGGACAGGGTATCAGTCAACATTCATAACAGCCCATGATCAAAATCCTATTCACTAATGCAAAACATAATTTAAATTGAAAATCTAGCCTAGCAGGAACTATTATCCATGTAATGGCAGTTTTATAACATCACAAAACAGTTTAATAGGGGATCCAAACTCAGGATTTACACAACAGGGAGTTAAGTTCAGAATTTGAGGAAAAACCAATTCGAAACCGAATTTCAAGCAACAAGTCAAAACCAAAGGTTGGTAACCCATGGACTACATGTGCACATGCCACACAGTGTGTGTCGTGTCCCCAAAGTGGGACACAACGTGTCCAAAACTAAGGAAACCATTGCATCAAGAAATACAGTATCAGTAGCCTCGTGCTGAGGTGCAAAGCGTCCCAAGGACTCGTGTGTCGACCCTCGAGCCTCGTGCTCGTGTCCAGAGGTAGTTTAGGTATAGGGCTCTGTGTCTAGGTGCCTGCACGAACCCCAAGATGTGTCGTGTCCTAGTTTCAAAGTCGTATCAGTGGCTCAAAAATGCGTGTGTGCGTATCAGGAAATTTTGGTGCGAGCTCGAGAACTTCCTCGACTCGCAACCAAGTGCCACAAAACTTGGTGAGGGTCTAGTCAGACATGGGACCCATCACCTCACCAAATTCCACGTGTCCTAGTAAAGTGTCGTGTCCTGTGTCAGCCCCGAAATGAAGGGGACGCGCACAGCGTGCACGAGCAGGCATGAGACAGTGCAGCCTCGTTTCCTTCGTGCACAGACAACGAGAACCCACAAAATTTTGTGGGGGTCCTGTCAGTCAGTGCCCGTACCCACACACCAATTTTCGTGGTGTCTCGTGTCGTGTCGTGTCCGCAAAGGCACTCGAACAGCAGAACAGCCGCACGGGCCTGTGCGCAGTATCGTGCACGAGTTGCGTGTCCATTTTGGACACGAAAACCAATCCGATTCATGCTCAGACATATACATATATAATCTACATATTAAAAGCTATCCAAATATATAATTTTTTTGAAAAAAATTAACATTCAATCTATTGAGGTATTTCAACAAACACCTACACAACACTACGATACGTGTCCGATACGGATACCAAACGGACACAAAATTCACCCAAATTTCAGGGACACCTAGGGGACTCCTAGATCTAGCCCTACATGCAAAGAAAACCGAAATTTAAATCAATTTAAAGGGTTTTACCTATAGGTGCAAATTGTAAGAAAAGGCTTCAAATGGGGGGTATCCTTCTTGATGGCCAATGCTCAAAATTGATTCCAAACTGAAATATCCCTCCACCAACAGTCCATAAACTTGAATTAGAACCAAATGCAAAAGACTAGGATGAAAAAGGAGATCAAATGAATAAAATAGGAATTTTTGGAAGGGGAAACTTGTAATACCTGTGGTCCGTATTACGTATTCTTGGAATACGTGTACGTATTTTATTATTGTATTGCATGATTTCTTTCTTGGCTTGGTTTATTCCTGGTTCGGGTTGGTTGGTTCAGCTTGGCTTGGTTTTGATTGGGTTCATGATGAACCCAAGGTGAACCCCCTACCTACCACCACCATTTGTATTTATTAGCCCTCTTCATTCTCTCTCTTCATTTATCATCTTCTTCTTCCTCATTTACTTCCTTACCTACCAGAGAGAGGAGAGAGAGGTCTAGTCAAGTGCAACTTGCTTCATGGAGGAACTCAAATTTTATTACTTTATTCTCTTCCTTACTACATTCTAAAACACTTTAATACTTGACATTTCTAATTTCCGTGGCTAGATTCTTGTAGATCTAAGTTTATTTCATTTTCGGATTTCTTGGGTTTTGATCTACTTAACCTTGTTATTTCCGAGTTTTGATGGTTCCATGTTGTAGAGAATTTTGTTCTACCCCATTTTGACCCATGGAAGTTCCGATTTGGGCTCCGGATGAAGGTTTTGTGTAGTTTGGAAGCCATGGTTGCTTGGTTCCTCTTCTCGGACAAGTGGAGAAGAAGAGCAGTACTGGCCACATGAATCTTTATGCGACAAGTCTCTGGCCGCATGGCCTTTCTAGCCGCATGAGACTCGTTCGAGTTCAGCCGCATGGAAAGTCCTTCCTAGCCGCATAAGACTTGCTTGAGTACTTGACCGCATGAATCTTCATGCGGCAAGTAATTGAGCCGTATAGCCTTTGAGCCGCATAAGATTTCTCATCCCGCTGGCCGCATGAAACTTGACCCGGATCCAGCCGCATTGCCTTGCTCAGACTCAGCCGCATGAGCCCCAGTTATCTTGAGCCGTATGGACTTCATGCCGCTAGCTTTCAGCCGCATGAGCTTCTTCGCACCCAGCCGCATATGTATTACCCTTGCTCAGTCGCATAGGACTTCGTTTGAACATAGCCGCATATGCTGTTAAACTCCGGCCGCATGGCGATTGCTCCCTTCGCAGTCGCATAAGCTGACTCCCCTTCGTCCGCATGAACCCGCCTTTCCAGCCGCATGCGCCTTGGGCTCCCTGAGCCGCATGAGCGTGCGGTCTCAGCCGCATGAACCTGTATTGACCCAGTCGCATGGACTCACTCCCCTTGAGCCGCATGGACTTCCAGTACCCTGTCTTGTTATATTATTATTATTATTATTATTATTATTATTATTATTATTATATATATATTAATATTTTATTAGATATTTTATGTCCATTTTATATCCTTATGCCTTTTGTTCTGAACTTGATAATCATGGATTTGTTTAAGATGTTTGGAAATGATACCTGAGCATGACACGATAGTGACCCGTAGCGGTGCACTCTTGACAAGTAAACCTGACATGACCTGATAGTGGCCCGTCGTGGCACACTCATGACCAGTACACTTGACATGATAACCTGACATGATATATCTTGATAAGCTGTTGCGACGGCTACCTGACATGACCTGTATAATTAATCCTGGACACCGTAGGCGATTGTGCTTGTACAAATAATCCAGTCTTGTCTTGCATCATGTCTAGGAGGGGACTCCTGAGTACCACGGTCAGGAGTACCTACTAAAATGGACTAAGGCTAATAACTAGATTAATACATTAGTCATGAAGAGATCTCCCAGCTACAGACAATCCCGTTACCTGGGCACGCCTTGGGATTTGTAGCCTGCCGTCGAGTAGGACACATTTCCAGCACACTGTCATGTGTTGCACCCTTCAAGCTACCTAAGGGTACATTCGTTTCCTGGATGATGTACCCACCTGAATTCAACTCTAATTCTTTTAACCCGGGTAACCTGGATGGTCTGCAGGGCTTGTGGCTGTGGAATAATCTCACTGCATCTTGTTAGTAATTAGGCTTGTAACAACCCTAGTTAGTTAAAGTATCAAGCCGTAGTTCTTGCTTGGCCGTGAAATGATTGGATGGAGTCTAACTAGTCTAGTCTTGCCCTGATCCTGTTCCAGATTATTGAACGACCAGAATGCTTGTATTTATTTTACCGATAAATGGTGAGAATTCCATGTTCTGTTCAGACGAAGGGTTACAACCCCGGTCCTTGTTTGGTTTACGGGTTGTAACCTGGTTATCTGAATAGTTCTATGGTTATCTCGTCGTATATCATACTGATGTATTTTTTTTATTTCCAGTTCTTACTTTTATTTATATCTTGTGCTGATTGCTGGTTTTAGTTCCTAAGTGAAGCTTCCTTTGTGGCACTTGCTCTTTCTGGGGTCTGACCCAGCTGGTTTTGTGTGGCCAGATTTCGGAGCAGCTCCAGAGGATCTACCGACCTTTCAGCCAGATGGTGGCCACTAGACGAAACCCTGGCAACGAGTGGGTTTATTTTTGATCTCCCACTTTATTGTAAAAATATTCTTTTGAGGCGTTTAGCCGACGAGCACCTGTTTAGCTCGATTGTACTTTACTTACTATCTGTCTACGGGCTGTAACATGATTAACAGATCCTAGGATTGATCATGTATGACTAAACTCTTGCTAGTCCTGACATTTTGTAACGACTAGCTTCATGATCAGCTGAATATGTAATATTTGGGACGCCTTATTATTGTATATTTAATGATCATACATCTTGTAACATTTACTTACTTGCTTGTGATTGAGACACTAGGCTTGTTCACGACCTTAAGAGACTGTTGGCTTGTAGATAAACCCTTATGTATCTAGACAGTCGTGACCGTGTAGCGAGATGGAATCCATTTCAATATACGTAGCTGGCTATGTCTGCCCCCGTGTAACACCCACTTTTCCAAAATAAGGGTAAATTTGAAATTTTATATTTTTAAATCATTAAAGTATTTGATTTTAGTCATGATATGATTTTTGGTGATTTTTAGTTATTTTAAAACTATTTAATTGAGTGAAATGTGAATTGGTGTTTTGCTAGTGTAACATTAGTCATACATGACCTAGAAGACTAATCATGACCAATGAGACCTAATCATGTGTTTAGGATTTCAAATCTCTACTTTTAAGCCTAGGGGTATTTTAGTCATTTTGACACTTTTGTGATTTTGTGAATTATATTAATAAATTATGTGTTAGTTAAATTGTTGAGTCTTGACCTAGAAGTTAGCCTAATCTACATTGTTAATCATGACCCTAGAGACTAAGTTAGAGGGTTTCATTAAAGTAATTACATTAGTGAAATATCTAGATATTTGTAGATAGATATTTTGGACTAAAGGTTAAAGGATGCTACTTTAATTGTGAGCCCTTAGATTAGCTAGAAATTGTTGGAGGAACCTTAGCCCCTCATCCTAAACCCTAACCCTAACCTAATGGCAGCCATCATACCCTTTTCCCCACTATAAAATCCCTCTCAAACTTAGGGCTAGCCTCCCTCCTTAGAAAATTTGGATCCAAGAAGAAAGAGGTGAGTTCTTGCCTAGTAAATTCTCTATTAATTCCATTTTAATTCCTAAAATCCTCAAACTAGTTGCAAACCCTTCTAATACCAGTATTCTTGCTGTTATGATGTTTTGGTCCAGCTTGCTAATGATTTGAGGTGTTTGGGACATCAAGCAAAGTGTAGAGAAAGGCCCCTTTTCTATTGAAAGTTCACACTAAGGTAACTTCTCCAAATCTTCATAAAATCCCTGTCGATCTCCATGAATAGAAAGCCCTGAGGGTCCCCCTAGGGTTTGGATTAGATTCGAGCTTGGTGTCGGAGGTTTCGTGTCCATTCTGGACACGTATCAGTGCCAGTGGCACTGTGTTCGACGAAATGCCTCAAAGGGCATTTTGATCGATTTAATTAGTTCTTTTTGAATAGAAAAATTAGTTTTGTTGTGATCTTTGATTCCTGTGGTTGTGTCCTGATTTCGTGTCGTGTTTGTGTCGTTTTCGTAGCTTGGACACGCGCGTGCACACGGCCGCGCGCGGCTACAGTTTTCCCCTGCTACTCGGGGGCAATTTCTCTATGGACACGACACTTGGACACGTATAATTTGACACACACTATGGGGCAGTGTCTGTCATGACACTCCCCAAGTGACACGACTTCTCGTGTCGTGTCGAGGGTGCACGACACGCCGCACTGGTTTTGCACTGAGTCTGTGTACTCATGTTTGTGCCCTCTGATACGCGTGCCTAACATGGACACGCGGACAAGAGGACGCAAGACAGGAGGACCTAGACCTAGCCTAAGTCTAGGGGTACCCAGGTGCACGAGCACGTGGCCTACCACGTGCTGTGTCGTGTGCACGACACTCGTGCACACGTACACGAGACCTTGTTTACTGTACTGTATCAAATTGCTGTTCTGGTTTTTATTCCAGTTTGGACACATTGTGTCCACTTGGGTGGACACCTTTGCATTGTGGGACACATGTATGATATATATTTTGGTTACCAACCATTAGTTTAGTAAATTAGGTCGAATTGGTTGGTTAAAATCATTTTTCCAATTTTTTTCTGATACATGTATGAACAGAAATTTCCCAGTTTATATACATGAACCTTGTCACCTAATTTTTAAACCAATTAAATACTGTTAATGTTTAGTTTCAGTCCCTAATATGTTACTCCTATGTGTAATCTAACTGTAGTTCGAATTTGGGTTGATTTAGTTGTATGTTGGGTTCGAAATGAGAGTTTCAAACCTGAAAACTAAATGGACTGAAAACTGGGATTTGATACATGATTTGATTTCCTTTTCTTGTTATTCCTGTCACATGATGCAATGTTAACCTGCAAATTGTTGTTTAGTTCATGATTTTATGTCCAAATGTGTTCCCCTACATTATATCTATTTGTGATTCGATTTTGGAATGTTGGGAGTTGGGTAGACTGTGAATGAATGAGGGTATGTTATGATACATGATTTGAATTCAAAAGCATGACAGTAATGTTAAATTCCAGTATAAATGATGTCTTTCCTTACTGCAATGACTGGTAGATGCATACCTGGGATTTATGTTTCAGTTTTGGTTTTTGATTTTGGGAGCTTGGGTTGAATTCCTAGTCATTGGTTTTTCATAAACTTAGCTTCAGTTTCAATATGTTCATGAATTGGTTTCCTTCTTCCTAATTAATCCATGTGTTAACATTTGGCAAATATCTAAGAATTAGTTAGTTGTATTCACAGAAGTTGATTTCCAGTTTTAATGATTTCCCTTTATTACTGAATTTGTCTGGTAAAGGTATGACCTGAGATATTAGATTCAGTTTTGGTTGGAAAGTTTGAATGATACCTTGTGATAATTAGGTGCAAGTTGATGAATGTATAAAATCTGAGTTAAGTTCAATGAGAAAACTGGTATTGATTCACCCCTCTAAACTGATTTCAAGTTTAGTTCTCTCACCTTGTATTAGTTGAATTTGTGCTTGGTTAAATGCTATTGAAATTTGGTTTTTGGCTCAACCTTTCCTTTACACACTGATTAACCAAAGTATAAATGCAAAACTGATATTTTAATGTTTATAAAAACTGAGATTGTGGGTGTTAAGTAATTTGGATTTCAAATGTTTATAAAAACTGAGATTAAGTTTTGAATATGGTTGAATGTTAGCTTGAAATGTAAAAATCTGAGACTTATACAATGTTATCCACACACACACCCTCACATTTCCCTATCACACTATCTCACACCCACACAAGACACTATTTTGTCACTGTTTTATGACACAACACAGGCCACTTTACAGCCTATATGCATGTATGTGCACACACTATTCATCACTGTCACAGTTATTTTCCAGCACATTGATATGTATCCTATACACATCTATGCACCCTCTCTCACATTCTCTCTATATAAATTCCTAGTCTTCATAAGGTTAAGTTATGTATGTGATAGGTGTACCTATTTAATATGTGAAATGTTGCCTATATATATAAATGTATGTTGAGTTATATGTATATATATATATATATATATATATATATATATATATATATATATATATATATATATATGTACTATATGACATGCGTTAGGTGTAGGCCTAGATGTAAACTAGGAAGGGTGTTGTTGGTTTGACTTGTGTAGTATAGGCTAATGTAGACTAGTATAGACTTGTTTGACCTAGCCTAGACTTGTTGGACCTAGTTTGACTTCTAGAGTTGACTTTGGCCTAGTTTGACCTAGAATCATGTAGAATGCATAGTAGGATCTCATTTTACTATTTTGGACTTGTTGTGACTTGTGCCGTTCTGATTAGGAGCCAGACACCACTCCTCGGGCAGTACTTTTCATATTGGACATTCAGATACAGGCGAGTACATTCTCTGATCGTTTCATACTTGTCACGATTTATATTCTCGCTCTAGATTACTTTTACTTGATGCTGTCACGTTATCATCATGGATTAGTACTATACGGATCTCTTCTTGGGATGTTATCCCCCTTAGCGGGAGCATCGGATACTTTGTGACATGTGTTTCATGTACATCATGTATTCCTTGCTTCGACGTTATTCATGTACACTCATGTTCTCTCATGTTCTTACATGTACGTTCATGTACTCTCATGTTCTTCCATGTACGCTCATGTTTCCTCATGTGTTTCCTGTATAACCAAAACATCATGTACGTAACGTAACGGGACTAGATCCTTGTGTATTAATTGTGGGTAGGGATGAGTATAAATGGTCATGTGATTTACCCATCATGTTCACTCTGTTACTTTTCATGTTTATCATGTACACATCAGCCTTTTTGGCTGATGTCCCACATGTTCACTCATGTACATCATGTTCAACCTAAGCCAATTACATGCTATCTTGTACTCTAAATCACTAGTCACTTACAGTTCTTACTTATCATGTATATATTTCTAGTTACCAAATATCTCTCCTGTTTCATGTACATCTTCTTACAGCGTTTCATGTATTTTATTCTATTGCCTGCTTTATATTTCCTGTCATGATATGAACTGCATGAGATGTACTGTGCTCGCTCCCGTCCTGACTGGACCTGTTGAAAATATTACAGAGGATGAGGATGAGGCCCTTTACACCACCTATTACGGAGCAGGCTTAGACGACACCTGCGACCTGGCTCCTCTGGAGGACCCAGCTGCAGTTCAGGATACTACTCCCATAGTCTAGGCTAGTCAGCTAGGCTTTATCTTTCTTTTCAGCATTGTTTTTGGCTTTCAGTTGTTGTTTTGAGATGTATATATTCTTTCATATTCTGTAGTTGAGACTTGTACTTGGAATGTTTTCTGAGATGTTATCTTAGATACTAGACTCTTCTGATTATCTGTACTTCACTTTTGAGTTCTATATCATATCGTACTTTTCTTCCTTAGTTGTGATTGAGTTTACATTCTGTTATGTCACCCCCATTCGGGGAGTATAAACTGTCTGGCATTATATATTGTTAGATGTTGTGACCTAGGACAGCGTTCTACCGCCGACACTGCGGCGTAGGCTGGACGTACCCACTTCTCGTGCCCTTACTCTAGGGTGCGGGTCGTGACACGTTTTTAGTGGTGGCCCATGCAGGTCGAGTTTATGTAGTGGTATTCGAACTAGAGTATCACTACAGCCTGCAGTAGGAGTAGAATATTTTGGGGTACTCAATCACAGTTAGAATTCCTTGAGAGATTCCTGGGATGCCCCTTGAGAATCTCATTCTGAACTTCAAATTTGAAATCCTTTTCTCTTGTTTTGATTTACCCTTACTCCTTGATATTTGAATTTGATTTTGATAGATCGTTGTTGATTTGATTTTCTTATCGAGATGAATTTTATGACCCGAGTTACGGTATCTTCTGATAACATATGTTGACGGAAATAACAGGGGTGGTAAAACGTCTACTTTATTATGGAACCTAGAATTTACCGCAGCTATATTAGCCGGCGTGGCAAGAACATAGGGACCTGACTTCGGATGTACATATCTTGATCAAGAGATTGGAATTTCTCGCAGCTATACTAGTCGGCATAGCGAGGATTCCAGACGACTTGATCATAGAGATGTATACCCCAGTTATGGACTCTACCGTTCATTGCAGCCTTGCTTACTAGCGTGGCGAGGATTCTGAGTATCATGATTTTAGACAGACGCGTGTGATTATCAGATTATATCTTGAAGGTTTTTAAAGTATCACCTCTTTCATTTCTCTTCTGTAAAAAAAAAATTTTTTTTTGTTTCCATCATCAAATAACTTAGAGTAGGGATAACTTTAGTTGACTAGTCTAATAACTTGTTGAAATTCATTAGTTATAACTCTTTCTTAGTATGATTTGATGAGTTGTGTTTAGGCCTTTATCTTAGGAATGATAGTACAGCCCTGGCTTTAGAGTAGGGACCCTTGTAGCTGGTTCTCTGTTGTTTATATTTACCAGTTTTCATATAGAATAATAGACTGCATTACAGCCTTGATGATTTGTTGTTTTTGTAATTTTTCCAATTTAGCACCCCAAATTGCTTGTATGTTTGATACCCTATGACCGTTTGGGTTTAGCAGGACTAGTATACCTAGGTGAGACTTTCAACTGCCACCATATGCCATGACCATGTATGCCATTCTTTTAAATTGTAGGATTTAGGTAAGTTCTGAGACCATGATTGTTGGGGACGAGACTCTAGAAGAAGTACGACCATCTTAATTTCGAGGACGAAATTCTTTTAAGGGGGGTAGACTTGTAACACCCACTTTTCCAAAATAAGGGTAAATTTGAAATTTTATATTTTTAAATCATTAAAGTATTTGATTTTAGTCATGATATGATTTTTGGTGATTTTTAGTTATTTTAAAACTATTTAATTGAGTGAAATGTGAATTGGTGTTTTGCTAGTGTAACATTAGTCATACATGACCTAGAAGACTAATCATGACCAATGAGACCTAATCATGTGTTTAGGATTTCAAATCTCTACTTTTAAGCCTAGGGGTATTTTAGTCATTTTGACACTTTTGTGATTTTGTGAATTATATTAATAAATTATGTGTTAGTTAAATTGTTGAGTCTTGACCTAGAAGTTAGCCTAATCTACATTGTTAATCATGACCCTAGAGACTAAGTTAGAGGGTTTCATTAAAGTAATTACATTAGTGAAATATCTAGATATTTGTAGATAGATATTTTGGACTAAAGGTTAAAGGATGCTACTTTAATTATGAGCCCTTAGATTAGCTAGAAATTGTTGGAGGAACCTTAGCCCCTTATCCTAAACCCTAACCCTAACCTAATGGCAGCCATCATACCCTTTTCTCCACTATAAAACCCCTCTCAAACTTAGGGCTAGCCTCCCTCCTTAGAAAATTTGGATCCAAGAAGAAAGAGGTGAGTTCTTGCCTAGTAAATTCTCTATTAATTCCATTTTAATTCCTAAAATCCTCAAACCAGTTGCAAACCCTTCTAATACCAGTATTCTTGTTGTTATGATGTTTTGGTCCAGCTTGCTAATGATTTGAGGTGTTTGGGACATCAAGCAAAGTGTAGAGAAAGGCCCCTTTCCTATTAAAAGTTCACACTAAGGTAACTTCTCCAAATCTTCATAAAATCCCTGTCGATCTCCATAAATAGGAAGCCCTAAGGGTCCCCCTAGGGTTTGGATTAGATTCGAGCTTGGTGTCGGAGGTTTCGTGTCCATTCTGGACACGTATCAGTGCCAGTGGCACTGTGTTCGACGAAATGCCTCAAAGGGCATTTCGATCGATTTAATTAGTTCTTTTTGAATAGGAAAATTAGTTTTGTTGTGATCTTTGATTCCTGTGGTTGTGTCCTGATTTCGTGTCGTGTTTGTGTCGTTTTTGTAGCTTGGACACGCGCGTGCACACGGCCGCGCGCGGCTACAGTTTTTCCCTGCTACTCGGGGGCAATTTCTCCATGGACACGACACTTGGACACGTATAATTTGACACACACTATGTGGCAGTGTCTGTCATGACACTCCCCAAGTGACACGACTTCTCGTGTCGTGTCGAGGGTGCACGACACGCCGTACTGGTTTTGCACTGAGTCTGTGTACTCATATTTGTGCCCTCTGATACGCGTGCCTAACATGGACACGCGGACACGAGGACGCAAGACAGGAGGACCTAGACCTAGCCTAAGTCTAGGGGTACCCAGGTGCACGAGCACGTGGCCTACCACGTGCTGTGTCGTGTGCACGACACTCGTGCACACGTGCACGAGACCTTGTTCACTGTACTGTGTCAAATTGCTGTTCTGGTTTTTATTCCAGTTTGGACACATTGTGTCCACTTGGGTGGACACCTTTGCATTGTGGGACACATGTATGATATATATTTTGGTTACCAACCATTAGTTTAGTAAATTAGGTCGAATTGGTTGGTTAAAATCATTTTTCCAATTTTTTTCTGATACATGTATGAACAGAAATTTCCCAGTTTATATACATGAACCTTGTCACCTAATTTTTAAACCAATTAAATACTGTTAATGTTTAGTTTCAGTCCCTAATATGTTACTCCTATGTGTAATCTAACTGTAGTTCGAATTTGGGTTGATTTAGTTGTATGTTGGGTTCGAAAGAGAGTTTCAAACCTGAAAACTAAATGGACTGAAAACTGGGATTTGATACATGATTTGATTTCCTTTTCTTGTTATTCCTGTCACATGATGCAATGTTAACATGCAAATTGTTGTTTAGTTCATGATTTTAAGTCCAAATGTGTTCCCCTACATTATATCTATTTGTGATTCGATTTTGGAATGTTGGGAGTTGGGTAGACTGTGAATGAATGAGGGTATGTTATGATACATGATTTGAATTCAAAAGCATGACAGTAATGTTAAATTCCAGTATAAATGATGTCTTTCCTTACTGCAATGACTGGTAGATGCATACCTGGGATTTATGTTTCAGTTTTGGTTTTTGATTTTGGGAGCTTGGGTTGAATTCCTAGTCATTGGTTTTTCATAAACTTAGCTTCAGTTTCAATATGTTCATGAATTGGTTTCCTTCTTCCTAATTAATCCATGTGTTAACATTTGGCAAATATCTAAGAATTAGTTAGTTGTATTCACAGAAGTTGATTTCCAGTTTTAATGATTTCCCTTCATTGCTGAATTTGTCTGGTAAAGGTATGACCTGAGATATTAGATTCAGTTTTGGTTGGAAAGTTTGAATGATACCTTGTGATAATTAGGTGCAAGTTGATGAATGTATAAAATCTGAGTTAAGTTCAATGAGAAAACTGGTATTGATTCACCCCTCTAAACTGATTTCAAGTTTAGTTCTCTCACCTTGTATTAGTTGAATTTGTGCTTGGTTAAATGCTATTGAAATTTGGTTTTTGGCTCAACCTTTCCTTTACACACTGATTAACCATAGTATAAATGCAAAACTGAGATTTCAATGTTTATAAAAACTGAGATTGTGGGTGTTAAGTAATTTGGATTTCAAATGTTTATAAAAACTGAGATTAAGTTTTGAATATGGTTGAATGTTAGCTTGAAATATAAAAATCTGAGACTTATACAATGTTATCCACACACACACCCTCACATTTCTCTATCACACTATCTCACACCCACACAAGACACTATTTTGTCACTGTTTTATGACACAACACAGGCCACTTTACAGCCTATATGCATGTATGTGCACACACTATTCATCACTGTCACAGTTATTTTCCTGCACATTGATATGTATCCTATACACATCTATACACCCTCTCTCACATTCTCTCTATATAAATTCCTAGTCTTCATAAGGTTAAGTTATGTATGTGATAGGTGTACCTATTTAATATGTGAAATGTTGCCTATATATATAAATGTATGTTGAGTTATATGTATATATATATATATATATATATATATATATATATATGTGTGTGTGTGTGTGTGTGTGTACTATATGACATGTGTTAGGTGTAGGCCTAGATGTAAACTAGGAAGGGTGTTGTTGGTTTGACTTGTGTAGTATAGGCTAATGTAGACTAGTATAGACTTGTTTGACCTAGCCTAGACTTGTTGGACCTAGTTTGACTTCTAGAGTTGACTTTGGCCTAGTTTGACCTAGAATCATGTAGAATGCATAGTAGGATCTCATTTTACTATTTTGGACTTGTTGTGACTTGTGCCGTTCTGATTAGGAGCCAGACACCACTCCTCGGGCAGTACTTTTCATATTGGACATTCAGATACAGGCGAGTACATTCTCTGATCGTTTCATACTTGTCACGATTTATATTCTCGCTCTAGATTACTTTTACTTGATGCTGTCACGTTATCATCATGGATTAGTACTATACGGATCTCTTCTTGGGATGTTATCCCCCTTAGCGGGAGCATCGGATACTTTATGACATGTGTTTCATGTACATCATGTATTCCTCGCTTCGGCGTTATTCATGTACACTCATGTTCTCTCATGTTCTTACATGTACGTTCATGTACTCTAATGTTCTTCCATGTACGCTCATGTTTCCTCATGTGTTTCCTGTATAACCAAAACATCATGTACGTAACGTAACGGGACTAGATCCTTGTGTATTAATTGTGGGTAGGGGTGAGTATAAATGGTCATGTGATTTACCCATCATGTTCACTCTGTTACTTTTCATGTTTATCATGTACACATCAGCCTTATTGGCTGATGTCCCACATGTTCACTCATGTACATCATGTTCAACCTAAGCCAATTACATGCCATCTTGTACTCTAAATCACTAGTCACTTACAGTTCTTACTTATCATGTATATATTTCCAGTTACCAAATATCTCTCCTGTTTCATGTACATCTTCTTACAGCGTTTCATGTATTTTATTCTATTGCCTGCTTTATATTTCCTGCCATGATATGAACTGCATGAGATGTACTGTGCTCGCTCCCGTCCTGACTGGACCTGTTGAAAATATTACAGAGGATGAGGATGAGGCCCTTTACACCACCTATTACGGAGCAGGCTTAGACGACACCTGCGACCTGGCTCCTCTGGAGGACCCAGCTGCAGTTCAGGATACTACTCCCATAGTCTAGGCTAGTCAGCTAGGCTTTATCTTTCTTTTCAGCATTGTTTTTGGCTTTCAGTTGTTGTTTTGAGATGTATATATTCTTTCATATTATGTAGTTGAGACTTGTACTTGGAATGTTTTCTGAGATGTTATCTTAGATACTAGACTCTTCTGATTATCTGTACTTCACTTTTGAGTTCTATATCATATCGTACTTTTCTTCCTTAGTTGTGATTGAGTTTACATTCTGTTATGTCACCCCCATTCGGGGAGTATAAACTACCTGGCATTATATATTGTTAGATGTTGTGACCTAGGACAGCGTTCTACCGCCGACACTGCGGCGTAGGCTGGACGTACCCACTTCTCGTGCCCTTACTCTAGGGTGCGGGTCGTGACACCCCGCTCTCCAGTATTCTGGTTCTGGGGCGTGACAAAACTTACCTTTCTTTTCTCCAAGTGTTGGGATGATAAAAAGAGGCAAGCCCTAATGAACAAGTGTTTAAATAGGGTGGGGATCCCTATGTGGCTGTTCATAGGTTCAATAATTAGGGTTAGGGCTCACTGAATGGCCCATGGGCTTAAGTCATGATCAATTAAATAATTAAGCCATAAGTCATTTCATGAAACCATAAGCCATGACTTAAATTCACTAAACCAAATCCCCTCATTCTAAAACTATTCTTTAATGACTAAAATAGGTTAACTCAAGTTAGACTAGGGTCACCATGGCTAGGATTAGGTTCTAGGCTAGTCTACTAGGTCTCAACAAGTCCAAGTCAACTAGAACTCACCAATTCAACAAATCACCAAATAATTCAAATAAGTCAAAATGACCAAATTACCCCTAGGCTAAAAATGATAATTAAACATCCTAATGACATGGTTAGGCTCTAGGTCATGCAGTCTCTCAGATTTTACTGGCAGCACATCAAAATTATAAGTCATGACTTAAACCAGTTTTAAAATAGTTTAAAATTTAATAAAAATCACCAAAAATCATAATATGAAATAAATATCAATAAATAATAATTATAATTACAAAATTTTAAAATTACCCCTATCTGAAAAACTGGGTGTTACAGGATCGTACAATTTCTATAATTCCTCCTAGGCCGACACGAACCCGGCGCCCCGGGATCGCTCGAGGAATTTTGCCCTTGCGTACAAGTTGTCCAATGACCATGCAAGACTCAACTTGATCTATCAAGTCCTTCCTTAATCATGACCATTCTTTCCATCTTTCTATCGAGACTCCCAAGTAGCGGGACCGATCTCGCGTGATTCCTTATTGAGACTCCCAAGTAGCGGGACCGATCTCGTGAACGAGACTTAGCGAGACTCCCATGTAGCAGGATCGATCTCGGCGACAACCAATCGCGTGGACTTCCTTTGTCCGTGGCATGCTTTTCACTAAAGCAACCGTGGCTCGTGCCTTAGACAGACCTTATTTTCTAGGCGACGCTAACGCTCAAGTCATATACTTTATATGACGAACCTTGTTCTCGTGGGACTATGTGACTTGGCAACCGTAGAAAATAGGGGACAGTGCTTGCTATGACTTCGATAGCCCAGCACAAATCTCGTCTAACTTATTCGGACAATGACTTGATAAAGGCTGCGCCAAGCTTCGCATCGAGGGAACGTGCACGCGTTCGACTTGAATAACCAAGTTCTAAGGTGCCTAGACTTAAGCCACAAGCCGTGCAACATGACTTAACCCACGGGACATGCGAAGGCTATGCCAAGCCTTGGACGACGGGACCGTGCATGCTTTATCAAGCATTCACGCGGGTGACGCCTATGACTTAGGCTAATTCGAGCGTTGTGGCAACTTAGCAACTTAGGCCAACTTCCTTCTTCCAAGCCACAGGACGAAGGACCGAGTGTCATTTTGAAAGGACGCTAAGCAGACTTCTAAGCAGACCGTAGGACCGTTTTCCATGTTCTAACACACTCCGACCCATCGGAATTATTCCCTTAGCTATGTGGATGCGTCTCTTTTATTATCAAGCCTAACTTGTGCAAGTTGAAAACATATGTGTTATTATATGAAGGCTAAGACGAGACAAGTTCATCGAAACTACCCCACCTGAGCGAGGAGTCGCCTCAACCGAGCGAGTCTTCGAGCAGCCGTTGCAAGGCTAGGTCCGAACGCCGTCGGCGTTTCAATTCCTCCAATTGACTGAGCGGGACAGGGCATTACAGGCATGGTAGGCCAAAATCGATCGATTAGTTCAATAAAACAAGAAGTGCTCAAATGGCTAAGTCAGAAGTTTTGGCCGTGCAACAAAGATATGAAATCGAGCCGTATCGGCTCGGCAAACAACAAGGCATATCGGTTTAAGGTGGGAGGACTGACTCTTCTTTTTACTCTTTCATGCCTAAGTAAAATGTATCATTGTATGCTAAGTTAACCTATCGACGCCACGGGCGTGGTCCGATCGGAAGATAAATCATAGTGTGTGTGTCGAACACTAGTTAGAACAATTGAAATGAAACATGCATCAAATGCACGAGCCGCTATGGAACATTGGATATCGCAAAGGCAAGCGCCTCGGTGTGCAAGCCCCAAGAACATGGGATAACTGTATTCGGCGAGTACCTTCGTGCACTAGCCATTCCGTGCCTTCGTGCACGAGTTAGAAAGGCTAGCACATTGAAAGATTTAGAAGGCGAGCTACCTAGCGTGCAAGCCACGAACATTGAACATCAAGGCTAAGAACATGGAAATTACGGTATCGAGACATGCATCGCATGCACGACTCAAAAAAATGAGAACAATCATGTCAAAGCGTGCCTACGTGCATGAGAATCATAAAAGATGGCTTCGTTACGAAGAGAACAGTTGTGACATGTAGGTGACGGAACTATCAGATGTGACATGATGTCTCAAAAAGTGTTCGGTACCTTCGGGTCGTTCGGTTGACGAACATTGAGTTGAGGTATGATGCCATTGAACATTGAAACGAAGTATAAAATATGAGAACATAGAAAGTTAATGGAAGAAATACGAGATGATAAAGTCTGAGTCTCGGACTCAAGACTATGTTTGGTTGTTTGAATAATAGTGCGTTGCATGGTCGAATGGACTTTAGAAAATTGAGATAATCTCCCGTGCACGGGAATGTTCCCTTCGTACGGGTGTGCCGAGGCACCGGGACCGTTCGTCCTAGGAGGGATATAATCTTTGAGGGGCGCACATTCGTAAGACGATTAGCGACCGCTTAGTGAGATGTAAAAAGTCGCAAATGATGATATGCAACGGAAGATTTTCGTAATTGGGATAGCAACCCACTATGAGAGACGCCCGGCTACCCAATTTGATAAAAGAAAAGAGAAAAAGAAAAGAAAGAAAGAAAGAAAAGAAAGAGGGAAAACAAAAAGAGAAACACCTTTAGTCCATTCTGGCACGGATACGCCAACGACCTTCATATAGTTTAGGAACGATGGGTTGAAAGTGCAGGCACGTATATATCCTGCACACATAGATCCTGCATAAAGAGCACTTATAACATGACAGGGAAGGAATGGGGCGTATTCACCTTGCGTCGGTGCAAGGGCGAGTGCGTCTATGTTGGTAAGAAGTCGCGCCACGAAATAAACACGAGATTGCTTGCTTGCCTGCTTGCCTATTCAATTCGAATAACATGTTTGCCATGATAACATGCTTTACCGCTTTCGAATATGCCATAAAATTGACCCTAAAGAGAATATAGCAAGATCATAAGCTAAGTTGCATGATTTAACATAAATACTAAATGTCGGTTTAGAAAGTAGGTCTTTTTATCAGTACATGCGAGGACGAACGTACTGATCCCCCACCAGCTTTTATGCAGGGTAAAGGGAATGGATTGCTCGCGGCGAAGTTTCGCTTGATCGCGCAGAGGCATAGAATGTCGTAGCGTTTGAAGCGTGCGATCGTATTAACGCTCGGACTTGCAACAGGATTGATACGGCCAATATATAGAAGGCATGATGTACGAAACGGTAAAATCCTTTGTGGGTAAGAGAGAACATGAGTGTTGTACCCAATCTGGCAAATTCAGTTGGGCTATTGAAAGCCTTTGTAAACACAGTTCATTATTAATAAAGAGAATTATTTCATATACTCTGTTTTCCTTCTATTTTCTAATATCAAATCAAAGATAACCATTTTGAGAACTTGTCATCTTGCCTTGCACGAGCGCAACTCCAGGCTCGTGCGGCATCACGCCTCC
This sequence comes from Iris pallida, assembly GCA_029216955.1. Lineage (NCBI taxonomy): Eukaryota > Viridiplantae > Streptophyta > Magnoliopsida > Asparagales > Iridaceae > Iris > Iris pallida. Next base: position 33,145,194 of record JANAVB010007399.1, read on the forward strand.
TGCGAAGACGATGATTCGGGTGATTCCATGTCGGGGCGTGACAACATATCCAATCATGAGCGAAGTAAAGTACAATTCTAGGTAATGAGCAAGAACATCATGATATGGAAATGAGTACAGGAGAACATGAAGATGTAAAGTACAGGAAGTAAAGAACGTAAAAGTACAAAAATATAAATACAGGAAGTACAGGAAATAAAGTACATGAAATAAATCCTGAACATGAAGTACAAGAACCTGATATGTGCACAATGTTTGAAATACAACTAGCATATGTGATCGGCTGGGGTGAGTACAGGAGTATATGAATATCAGTACGGCTTAGAGTCTCACGTGCACGATGTGAGACCTAAGTTATCAACCTGAATTTTTGTTTTGGGTTTGGTCACATATCTAGTGTATTTTTCCTCCCCAAATACAAGCAAATACGAAAACATGAAAGTACAAGAGTACACGATATACCGTGTCACAACGTGTCACAAGAAAAGTATAGGATATGAATGTAAATGAACATGAACATGAACCATAGAATGTACTTGCCTTGCTCAGGGTAATCGGGAACAGAAAGTAGAGCTGGATGTCCTCCTGTTATAATGGGCACAAATTGGTTAAGTTTTAGTCATCTAGTTGACTAACTCACACCTATTACCTTGCTACACTTTGGGTATATCAACATGCTTATTAAAATATTTGCAGGGGTTTCTAAGAAATTAAATGGGACTATTTAATTAGTCAAGGTCCTCTTTAACATTCCCTGTAAAACATTCAACATACCACTGCTTGTAAAATAATAATAGTTTATATAATTATAACTAAGAGTTTACAATCAAAGCCCAAGAATAGTCTGCTGGCAACACTTCTTATATAAAATTAGCTTAATACTTTATAGGCCTCATCTCTATTTGAAATTGCTACAGGTATATAAAACCAGTCAGACATGGGAGTCCATATGTAAGAAAACTCCATCACACTTCAAAGCCATAATAGAGTAAGTTAAACCATAAGACAACCCCACAGAACCCAAAGATTCAACTTGAAATTATACTAATCTACAAAAGGAAAATACAAAGCTTCTGTCAACTAATCCCTTCCATGCACCACACAGCCGTCTTGACTGTATTCAATCAAAGCCAGCAACCTAAGTGTAGACCTGGAATTACACTCAACTCTTCAAATATACCCCACAACTTTAGCAAGCAATAATGGAGCCCTAACCCAGCAAGTCCAACAGTAATGCCAACACGCCTTAGCAAAACATACACTAGGCTCAGCTACAAAATGGAGTTCAACGACTCTCTTTTTCAATTTGAAACTCAAATCTTAGAGGAAAAATATATAACCAATATGAAAATACATATAACCCAGTCAAATCTAAAATTAAAACAAAGAGAACTGTGCTGACTTTAAACTCAAACACCAGACAATCTCAATCCCGGAGAATTTATACAACCAAATCGAATCGAAAATTCAAAACAGGGACAAATATACAACTAATTTGTTTAACAAAATCGAAATAGAATTATACAGACCAACTCTTAAGTGAATATTAGACTTTGATTTGGCAGTTAAAAATACAGGTCTCAAAGAAGCTTCAGAAACTTTAAACAACACCCAAACCCCCCCAGCATACGGCTAGCTTCCTCTGAATACACACCAACACCAGAACACCTAATTAAGTTAATACACACTATTGCAATTGCTCAAGAAACTCAGCAGCTCAATGGAACCAAAATGTACAACTCAGTTACAAGAACGCCAGCTAAGCCTAATTAGGATGTCCACTACTCCAATCCACTACATTAGTCCTGTTGGTTCTCCGCCTGGACATGCACATAAACCTCGGACACTCACGCACAGAATATGACATGTTGGACATGGCTACAGGTCTGGCACACACAACAGCCCCGGATACGCAACATAAGCGACACACCACACCCAATTCTATCAATCCTGGCATCGAACACACACAGCCGGACAAACTACTCATATCAAATTCGATACGGAAATTACAATCAATAGGACGATAGCATAATACCTGAAGAAGGATTCAACGAAATCAAGGACACCTCCGACTGACTCGGACACGATCCGAACTCTTGGAGGCAATTCTTCACACACTTGGCATTCTGAACAGGAACAGATTCCAAGGAGTGATCCATTCATGAACCCAGAGTGAATCAGGACCGAATGTATCAAACTCTATAAAATCGAATCAATAATTGAAAGAACCACCGATCATTCATTCGATGGATCGATCTTGATCTAGAATGACCAATCCAAGAAGTTGTCAAAGGAGGGAAGGGTCAAAGGAAACTCACTGTATTGTCACCGTCGTTCACCAGAAATCCAATTGTTCAGTCGACGAAACCATACAGTTCATCGGAGAAGAAGACGAGGCCGATCACTCCCGATCCAAACCAGCATTTGCATCCTAGGTTGTCGTTGCAGGACGGAACAGCTAGCCGTAGCAATTATACCGAGAAGAGGAGGCGCGTCGACAAGGGCAAAGACCTGACAGGGATCGCTGCGAACATCAAGAGCTGCTCATTGTTCCGTCGGGGAGATGTCGGAGGATGATCAGCACGTTGTCGCTGCTCTTCAGAGGAGGGTGGTGCACCGCCTGAGTTACGATGTCGCCGATGGGAAAAGATGAGTCGTCGCTGCCATGGCCGGCTTCTCCAACCTAGGGTTAGGGTTAGTCGAAGGATTTGGGGAAGAAAGGGGATTTGGGGAAGCTCGGCTTTGAGTAATGAAATGTTGTGACTCACTCTCTCTCCACCTCTTTATATAAACAGAAAAGGAGAAAAGGTGGGTGACTTTTAAGTACCACAATTCTGTTATTACAAATTTTACCCAAAAGTTGTTAGAGAAGTTTGTTAGGATTTTAGGGGACCACTCCTAGTTAGTTAGAACTTGGGCGACACTCAAATTTAGTTGCTAGAGTCTTCTCCTCAATTTCTGAACCTTTATAACAATTAATTCTTTCATAAAATTAAAGAGACTAGCCAGAAATTTATTAATCCACAAAATAATCTAAAAATCATTATTTCTAAGATTTTAAAATACGAAAAAACTACCAAATTTAATAATTCCGAAAAAGCGGGGTTACAAGTTGTACATGAAGCAGCCAGATGAATTCTGTGAGAAAGTCAAGTCACACTTTGTTTGCTAGTTTAGGAAGAGCGTGTATGGTCTGAAGTAGGCTCCGAGGCAGTGGTACAGAAAGTTCGAGTCGTTTATGGGGGAGCATGGTTATGCACGGACGATATCAAATCACTGTGTATTCATCAGGTACTTTGTCGAGGATGATTTTATCATTTTATTGCTCTATGTTGATGATATGTTACTAGTTGGTTGGAATGCCACTTGGATAGCGGAGTTGAAGCGCCAACTAGGCACAACCTATGAAGGATTTGGACGCATCGAAGACTATTCTTGGGCTGAAGATCAGCCGAGAGAGAGTCCAAGATGCTATACTTGTCCCAAAAAAAGTACATTCACCGGATACTTCAGCGTTTTGGGATGGACGGGTCGAAAAAAGTGAGTAACCCCCTTGCAGCTCACTTTAAGTTCACTGAGGAGCAGTGTCCATCTACCGAGGATGAGAAGGAAGATATGGAGCGGGTTCCATATGCTTCAGCCGTCGGAAGCCTCGTGTATGTTATGGTGTGTACGAGGCCATACATCTTCCACGCAGTTGGCACAGTTAGCAGGTATCTTCCCAATCCTGGAAGGGTGCATTGGAGTGCGGTCAAGTGGATCCTATGATACCTTCAAGACATTGCTGATTGGAGACTTTCCTTTAGTGGTGATAAGCCAAAATTGGTCGGGTATACTGACGTTGATATGGGTGGAGATGTAGACACGAGGCAATCGACTTCGAGTAATGTGATAATGTTTGCTGGTGGAGCGGTTTCTTAGCAGCCGCGATTGCAGAAGTGTGTTGCCTTGTCGACGACAGAGGCAGAGTACATTGCGGCGACGGAGACTTACAAGGAGTTGTGGTTGATGAAAAAGTTGATACAGGAAGTGGGTCTAAAGAAAGAGCAGTATACTTTGCTTTGCGATAGCCATAGTGCCATTCACATTGTGCAGAATCAGACATTTCATAGTAGGTTCAAGCACATTGGGACTTGGTATCATTGGATATGGGATGTAGTTGAGAAGAAGTATGCGACACTTGAGAAGGTCCATACTGATGAAAATGGAGCGAACATGCTCACGAAGGTTCTACCAAGTAGGAAGTTTGAGTACTGCAGGCGGATCGTCGAGATGACGAGTTCCTCCACCTAGTTGTGAAGGAAAAGATTTGTTGGAGTGGGTGGGGTTCCCAACCTATGTGAAGAATACCGGAGTGCGACGAGCGTCATCCGTATGTCAGAGAAGTTCGGGGAGTGCATCCATTGCATATACTGGAACATATATGGTAATCAAATATATGATTGGATTTCCATATTTACTTTGGTCATATATTTATGATTGGATCTTTCATATAGTGACTTTCCATATAATTGGACTTCCAATTATGGCAAGTCAATTATGATTGGATTTTCAATAAATATATGATTGATGCATATTTGAAGTTTTCGTATATATTGACCTTCCAGGTATAGATTACCAAGGGCTTATAAAAGGTTGATGCATGCAAGTTAAAAAATATCTCAAAAAGAAAACAAGAGTGCTTTGCAATATTTGAGAGTGAGAGAGAGAGAGGATTGATGACTATTGTGAAGGAGAGATCGCTTCGAACAATTTTTCGACATCTCTTGTTCTTCAGAGTCAGCAATTAAATTTTCTTCTTTCAAGTGAGTTGTGGTGATCCGTATTGGATCGGGAGGAGCTTGTAAAGGGTGTATTCTCTTTATTTTATTAGTGGAGGTTCTTCAGGGTTGAACTCCGATCGTCCCGTGGTTTTTTCCGCAAGAATTTTCTACGTCAAAATTTTTGTGTCTGCGATTGTGTTTGACGTTTTTGATTTGTGTGATTTTGCTCGATTCTTTCGTAGGACTTTCTGGTTTGTGGAAACGATTTCCGCGCTTCGTTCCCAACAATTTTTTCTTGTAGTCGTTGTCAATTAATTAAAAATTGATTTGACATAAATTTGGACTACAACTAAAAGACACTTTGGATTTTAGTAACGACTTGACTATTCTTTGTGAAATTGACTTGAATAGTCATGAAAATGGCAGATTGGCTTGCAATCGAGCCGTGCCGAGCCGAGACGAGAGCTTAGCATGTTCATGCTCGTCTGAAGTTGTCGAGTAAGAGCTTGAGCTTGGAATTACTGAACTGAGCTTAACTCGAGCTTGGAAATTTTATTCAACCTTGAGCTCGAAGAGGTACTAGCAGTTCCACTTGTCTCATGGTCAAGCTTTAGTCTTTATGGTACGTTTGGTCCGCGGTATAATATATAGACAAAAATTTTATATTTTCGAAAATCAAATTTTAAGTAATTAAATTTTCTGAAAAATTATATTTTCATGTTTGATGACTACATAAATATTTTCGGAAAAAAAAAAATAAAAACGATAAAAAAAACTAAAAAATGAAAAATGGAAAAAAAAAAAAAAACTCGACCAAAATACAAAAAAAAAGACAAAAAGGCAATAAAAAAAAGACAACGACGAAAATGGAAAGAGAAAAAAAAAAAGACAAAACCAAAAAACAACAAAAAAGATTAAAAAAAAAGCGACAAAAAATAACAAAAGCAACAAAACTGACAGAAAACAAAAAAAAACGATAAAAAAGGACCCAAAAAGACAAAAACAATAAAATGACAAAAAAAAAGAAAAACGACAAAAAAAAAGACGACCAAAAATGACAAAAGACGATAAAAGGGACAAAAAATTGACAAAAAGGGACAAAAAGAACAAAAAATAAAAAAATTACTAAAAAATGATTAAAAAAACTACTACAAAAAAGATAAAAAATAACAAAAGACAACAATAAAGACAAAAATCGGTAAAAACCAACAAAAAAGTGACAAAAAAATAAAAAAAGACAAAAGACAACAAAAATCGGTAAAAATGACAAAAAATTGACAAATAGTGACGAAAAATGACAAAAACAACAAAAAATGACAGAAAGCAAAAAAATAACTACTAAAATGACAAAAAAAAAGGACCAAAACGACAAAAAAAAGGACTAAAATGACAAAAAATGACAAAAGTCAACAAAAAACGACAAAAATCGGTAAAATAACGACGAAAAATTGACAAAAGAGACGAAAAACGACAAAAAAGATGTTAAAAATGACAAAAACCAACAAAAATGATTAAAAAAAAACTACTAAAAACAACAAAAAAAAAGAGACAAAACCGACAAAAAACGACAAAAGACATCAAAAAACGACAAAAATCGGTAAAAACGAAAAAAAATGACAAAAAGAGATGAAAACGACAAAAATGCTAAAAAATGACAAAAAACAACAAAAACAACAAAAACTACTAAAAACGACAAAAAATAACAAAAAAAAAACAAAAAAACGATAAAACTGGTAAAAACGACAAAAAAGACAAGAAGAAACGAAAAACAACAAAAAATAACAAAAACGACAAAAAATGACAAAAACGACAAAAGAGACAAAAAAGGACAAAAACTGGTAAAAATCGGTAAAAAGCGACAAAAAAGAGAAAAAAAACAACAAATAACGATAAAAAGACAAAAGATACAAAAACGACAAAAAATAACAAAAAGAAACAAAAAGACAAAAAAGGACAAAAAAGACTAAAAATTGACAAAAAAAAAGGACAAAAATTAACAAAAATTCGATAAAAATTGACAAAAAATGACCAAAAAGCGATAAAAACGACAAAAAAACGAAAAAGGGGTAAAAAATGATCAAAAAAGTAGAAAAAAAGTTTAAACAATTTTTTTTTGCCCCGGCAAAAAAAAATATACCCACATATTCTTAAGGGATAGGATTCCCATGTTTTATGGGTAAACTATTTACCCGGATATTTTAATTTCCTGGAATAAATTTTTTATAGCCCAAACAAACATGGTAATAGATTCCCACCCTAAATTTTTTCGAAAAAAAAATACCGCGTACCAAACGCCCCTTAGTGTATTGTATTTGTTGTACATGGGAAAAATTAGGGTTGATCTCTATCTGTGTATCCATACTAGTCTCTTTCCTAATACCTTCAAATATGTATATGAGAAATGACAAATGACCAGGTGATGCGTGTCACCACCCCACAGGCCCCCCGATGCCTTTGGGGCCCCCTTCCACCACTTCCACCCCCCCCCCCCCCCCCCCCCCCCCCCTCCCAACCCAATTAAATGATGACACGTGGCCCAAGGGCCAGAAATGCGGTCTAAATCTACGGACAACATAGTATCGTCCAATATCTATAGCTTCAAATCTAGTATAAATTTTGTCAAATCCAAAATTGTAAGGATACATAAACTTTTTAATGTTTCATATTTTAGTTTTAATTGCTTCCCTAGGTTTTTAGGTACAAATAAAAATATTCTTAATTTGGAGCTCTGATATCAATTTGCTATGAAAATGAAGTCTTATGAGAAACATATGATTTATATGATCATATAAGTCATATGTTTCTCTCAAGTCTTAACAAAAACTTCCTTCAAAGACCAATTTATATAAGATAACCAAGCCAATTCTAATTAAATAGAGAGAAAAAAATGGTTAGTTACTTAATGAAGGATGGAATTTGTGTGAACTTCAAACAACCATAACATTATAGGTATCCCTCTCCAACTAACTTTGTAGTGTTTGAACTTGTGACATAAGCCAGTGTATATCTAAGCTTGTTATAGTTTCCTTTTCAACCAATAGAGTATCGTACCTTGGTTAAACAATTGTACAAACATTTAGCAGGCAGTAGTAACCCGACACGGATACTATAATACATTACGGAACACTGACACTCCAAAAGGAAGATAAAAGGCTTACAATAAGCATTCAATGCAAACAAGCTACGCAGAAAAGAAAAACTGTGCAAACAAACCAATTTAAAATTTAAGGACCAGGACTGATGTGGAATGAAAGGAAAATGCTATTTTGAGCGCCCGCGGAGCTGGCTTGCGCCCGCGGAACCATTCGGTGGACAAGTTGGGCGTGTTCGAACTAGGAAACCGAGGACCGACCATACTGATGCTATGGGTGGCCGACGAAAATTGCTATGGTTCTGTTGGCAAACGTCCATCTCTTGAAGAAACAAAATGATAAAAGTTAGGTCTACTAGAGTTTAGATCCTGAATTTTATATCAACTTAGAATTTAGGTTCTGACTTGTCCAATTGGAAAGTTTGCATCCTTGACTTTTAATTTTTACTTTTCTTTTTCTATTATATCCTCCCTGGACTATAAAGAGAGGTTTAATTGTTAGCCATGAGAGGGAGTAGGGGTGTAAATCGGTCGGTTTGAAAATAATTACAGCCGAACCAAGCCAATAATTGGCCGATTCGGTTTTGAAATCGAAGTCAATCGGTTTAAAAATAATTACGGCCGAGCCAAACCAATCGAAATTAAATTGGTTTGAAAATAATTACAGCCGAATCAAACCAACCAATTGGCCGATTCGGTTTTGAAACCGACCAACTTGGTTCGGTTTGGATTGGTTCGGCTGATCGGTTTTGATCAAACAAAAAATTTCAAGTATATAAAAAAAATTCACAAAGTAAATTCACACAAAAATAAATCCTAACCATCTCATATTTGGAAGATGTTTGTATGAGATACCAAAGTGGACAACAATCTTCTAAATAAATCACTTGCATAATAAATTTCTTCCATAAATCTAAAATGATTCTCGAAAATAAACCATAATCCTAATAGATCTATAAATTGAAAATGAAAAATAAACAAACTATGCATGAGATGGATAAGTTGGACCGAATATAAACATAACTTTAGGTTGTTACTAACTATGTTCGGTTTGGTTCGGTTTAAGCAGTTTTTGGAATGGCCAAACCGTGAACCGAACTAAATCGGACGACTTTTAAATGGTCAAGTCGAACCAATCCAATCGGACCATAGGTTCGGTTAAAAATCGACCGATTCAGTTTGGTTTGGTTCGATTTGTTCGTTTTGGTCCAAATATGCACAGCCCTAAGAGGGAGGGCATAATTGGAAAAAGAAACAAAATAAATAAAGTCAAGGGTCAAAACTTTCCAATTGGACAAGTCAGGCTCTAAGCTGATATAAAAACCAGGGTCTAAAACACTAATTAGCCCTAAAAGTTAGTTGGATCTATAAGTCTAGAGAGAAGAATTATAGGAGGAGAGGTAGAGGGAAACATGAAACAATGCGGGAGAATTAATTTTTTCCTCCAAAAACTGAGATTTTCAAAAATTAATAAACCAACGCTTTTTACTCTTTCTGTCTAAAATATATATATATAATAACAAATGCTATGGGAACACACTTTTTTTAGTATACTTCATAGCTACACTGATGTGGCGGTGTATTATTAGATGTCAATGAAACCTTAAATGGGAGATATTAATTGACAATCAATACTGCATTGTTACATCAGTGTGGCTATGTAGTGTATCAAAAAAGTGTTCCCATAACATTATTCATATAATATACCGACATTTTTTACTCTCTTTTTTTAAGTCAAAATAAATGTGAAAAATAATTCCTTCCTTTTTTTAAGTCAAAATAAATTGACGTTTATACAAAACAGTCACGTATTTTCGACGTTTACCTTCAAACGCAAGCTAATTACCCGACATTTATTGAGAAACGTTGGTATATCATACGTATGCCGACCTTGCCATAAATGCCATAAAATATATGTCATGATTTCTGAACCTTTACAATAAAACGTCGGTATTTGTCGACATTTATGGCATAACATCGGTATACCATGCCTAAGCCAACTTTAACATAAATGTCGAAAAAAATCATATTTTCTTGTAGTATGAAATTGGATATTTGCGACAAATTGGACGCAAAAGTTTTAAAAGACATGTAACAATTAACTAAGATCAATTTATCACAAATAATGTTAATAGAAATATATAAAATAATTTATGAATATCCGATTTTAAAATGGTGTATTGGTGGTGTCAGATCTCGATGCTGGGATTTTGCACTCAAGATCCAATTCGTGCTACGTCAAAGATGGAGAAAAACGAGGTGGAAGAAGACAAAATAACATAGATCCACTTCTGGGTCGGAGATGGAGAAGAAAAAGATGAAAAAGAAAACAAAATAACAAAGATCCACTTTAGGATTTTGGCATATCATCATACAAACTAAAAATAAACTTCTCATTCTTAAATCCAATTATTTATGAACTTAAAGACTATTTATAGACTCTCAAAAACTAAAAATAAAATAAGGTCAATCTTTAAATGCTTATTCCTAAGATAAATTAAAAATCCTAACATATAAAAAAGATAAAAATGATCACTATCTATAATATTTCTAAAATAATCAAAACAACTAAAGATGACAAAAATTCAAATTAGTTTTCATCACCTATTTATTATATCTATAGGAGATTATAAGCTAAGGTGGGAGAAAAATGTATTTTTCGGCTTGTTAAGACTAGGAAAAGAATAAGCAAAGACTTAGCTAATATTAAGTGTATCAAGAGCGAGAACCAAAATTTATTAGTAAGAAAATGTTATTAATATGGATAATTCACATTATTATCTGGTTTATATAACCTATGTCTTTTGGTTATTCATAACATATGACTTTTGGTTATCCATAACCTATGTCTTTTGACATTTCTTCTCTTAATTGTTGTAAGCCTATATAAATGACTCTTGTCAAGATCATTGGGACAAGTGAATGCAGAAAGAATCTCCTCCAATTTTTTATTTCCATCTCTTTAGTTTATAATAAAAAATAATATTAAGAATAGGTGGATGAATTATTTTCGTAAGCTTTTTAATGAGAGCTATCTAGAAAAGTTTAATTTAGATTCAAAGTTAGTTAAGGATGAGTCATGTTGTTTTGTCGTAAACTTAAAATTTATGAAGTTAATGAGGCATTAAAGAAAAATATAAAAAAAGATAAGACGTGATGATATCCTTTTTGAAGTTTGAAAATATTTAGGAAAAAAATAATTGACGTGGCTTACTAAATTATTCAACAAAATTTTAAAGACTAAAAAAAATATTAAGAACTAAGATGTCATATGATAGAAAAACAATACTATATCATCCATATACAAGAACAAGAAAGATATACAAAATTGTAGAGAATTGAAACAACCGACCCAAGTTTGAGATAAATGCTTTCTTGTGTTGTAACCAGTGCTTTAAAATCGGACCGTCCGGTTCATCCGGTTGACTCTTGAATCGGTAACTTTTTTTAGACCGGGTCAGTGTTGACCCACTGTTTTTTTTTCCAAAATCCACTTGTAAATGCACATTTTTGTAAAAAATAGTGTCAAGAAGGGAATGAACTTGGGCCACTTAGATTAGCCCAGTAGTTGACCAATTGGTTGAACAGATTTGACCTGACCTAGTGCCTTGTCTGAGTCAATCTTCCGTCGGGTTTTCAGAACACTGGTTGTAACAAGAAAAGGTAATTGATAATTAGTAAGTTTTGAGGGAGATGCTTCAACATTGTTTCAACACTTAGCGTCATTTCTGTCGTTTGGTTTCTTATTAGTAGTGCCAATAACTACGGCTGGACACGGATCGAATCGAGTCCAAATTTGATGGATCCGGATCAGACTCGTTACTTGGCAAGACAAGATGGGACAAAAAAATGTTAGAATCAGATCGGACTCAACCCGTTCGAAACGGGTCTGAACCGTACCGACCCGCGAGTCCACACGGGTTAAAAAAAGTATTAAAAAAAATCAAGAAACTATAACAGTAAACATTTAGATATATTCTATTATCTATAAGAACAAAATATGTATGATGTCTTATCTATAGACTATAACAATAATCCAGAAAATGATAAAAAAAAATACAGACCCTTAGAAATGGGTCGAGCTGAACCCCGTTTGTTTTGAAAATATGATCCAGTCCGTTAATGTCACATGATCCGTCCCGGTCTGTCTCATTTAAATTTTATATTTTTGGAACCGACTTGCTTGGACAATTTGTAATTCAGACCGGATTAGAACCGCATATCGTGGAATGGTATGCCCACCCCTATCAGTAACTGCAACACCACTTACATCTAGGGGAATTAGTTTGCTTGCAACAACATTAATTACATCATTTGTGTCTTACTTCCATGGCACAAAGTTCCAACCTAAACTTTCTATTTTGAAGCAATACAAGTTGCAAATAAACATTCTAATTACATCAGTCAGAAACTTGATGGTGTAAATGTTGGTGCTTTCTTTACATGGAGAGAGCTTACTCTCAACATGCCTTGTAAAATTTTAGTCCCACATCGAAAATGTACCATGAGTTATCTCAACATATATACTTGGTTGTGTTGTTGAGAGATGCACATGGGGTGGTGACCCTAAGGAGGGAACCATGTGGGTGATTTTATTAGGAGGTAAGAATAAGGCTCCAAGGATTAAGCATTAATGCTTTTGTCATTCTCTTAGATTAATTCCATTTGGAGCTAAGCCCCAAAGGGGCTTAGCGACTCGGACTCGGACTCATGGGCTCATGAGGCGTAATGTGGCGTTTTGTTGGCGCACTTAGCACGTCAGCAGTCATGCGGGCTCATGCGGCCACGCGACCATGCGGTCCATGCGGCTCATGCGGCTCATGCGGTCCATGCGGTTCATGAGGCCATGCGGTTCATGCGGCCAGGCTGCTGCTGCCGCATGGGGGGCTCCGCTGACTGTGCAGACTACAAGTCAGTTATGGAAAGACTGATTTAATGCGATTAATTCAGATCCTCTTTTTGTGGGATTTGAATTAATTTCGTTGCTATCTTTGTGGGATTTGAATTAATCTCGTTACTATCTTTTTGGGATTTGATTCAATCTTTCCATAACTGAAGAGGCGGCTAAGGTTTCCATAACAGAGGTGACTTCGAGCGTTCTACAAGTTCTTCAAACTTGCTGGTTCCTGGAAGCAGTTCGTGTGGGGCAAATCTTGCTTTGAGCAACGGTGTTTTGACACCCCAGCAACTGTTCTTCATCTAATATTTCTCTAGATAATTGTAACTCGTTCTGTTCCAATTGCAATACGTTTGCAAGGAAGAACGAGAGATCTTCTTTTTTTCTATTTTCCTCCTTCATATTGTAATTTGGCTATTTGTTTTTTATATCATTGTAGATCTTTGTTGCATCTGTTTTACCATCTTTGATCAAGTCCCGGGACTAACAGTAAATCCTGAACATCATTTACATGCAGATAGTTTAGTATCAAGGGCTGAAATTCACATAATCCAATGACTATTAGTGGTCAGAGTCTTTAAAATTAAGAACTCATGAGTTCCTCTAGAATTTTTGTATCACATTTATGGTCTGCCCCTAGTTAATCCAAATGGACCAGAGGAGCCTACCAGGCTGCCAACAAACAGGTCAGCAGTACAATCTGGCCCGCCCACTACAGTGAACAAAATATTTTCCAAACTAGTGATAATATATAGTAGACTCATCCCACTTTGCCCTCGCTAAATTCCCAATTTAAGTCATTCTCCAATTGCAGTTATTCTTTGGTCAAGAATATGCCACCCGAATCACATAATTACAATCCCACAATCCTGTGTACTAAGACGAAGTCGTATAACTCTACACGGAACAAAATTATGCTGGAGCCTTCCGAAACTTTATAGAAGATGGTAGAATCCTATAAAAGACTCAATAATATTCTAGAAGATGGTAAAATCTTCTGAACACTCGGGACCTTTCGTGAAGACTCGTGAACTTTCTAGATGTTCTAGAAGCCTCATTATAAATATCTAGGTTATAGAATTTCTTAGAAGAATCCTGGAATATTTTGTTTCCAGAAGTTTCTTGTAAGCCCTATATGCACTATAAATAAGTGAGACTTATTTGCTCATCACCACCCAGTTGTAATCTCTTTCTAAGAAAGTAAAATTTTCATACTTTCAATCTCTCTCTTTTGCTCCACTTTGTTCTCAATATCGCCTTAACGATCTAGCTAAGCAAATTCGGAAATGCTGGTATAGGTCTTCGAGTAGGAAGCTTGTGCGTCATACGGGTCAGAGTGTAGCCTAAAACACTAAATGCCGGGAGAAAATTGATAACCTGGTATCTAAACTTGGGTATCAACTGAATGATTTACTCGGTCACAATGTCCACAAAAATCAAGAAAAATCTATTGACGGCGAACGTACATTCAAGGGGATCCAATGAAGAGCAGATGAAGGACCAAGTCACTAAATACAAGCAGCAACCAACATTCAAGTATTTATTTACTCTGTGAGGTTGGATGTATTTCCCAGCCCTAGCTATCACACACCACGATAAGTAATGAAATCTTGGCTAACGAACAACAATCGGAAACAAGAAAATTTTGGTACTAATTAGTTGTCGACCAGGCCAGGGGCTGTCGTCGATTTCATCTCGCGGCCAACAACCAAAAGTTCAACATAAACGATATGGAAATGGCGAACCAGCTGAGGAAGGCCATGGCTGTCGCCGTCTCAAAACTTGTGCAGTGGTTCTCCGAACATAGGCCGAGATCATTGCCAATAAGGACGGTGATGCCTGCAGACGAGCAAGCTCCTGCAAATGTGAGAGTGGACATGATCTGCAGTGTGGATACAAAAATACTAGTTAATGACGAATCAAGGAGTGTGATAGTCTACTTCTTGAAAGGATTTTACTGATAGATGTAGACAAGCTCCCTTACCCCATCTCCAAGAGTGAAGAAGAAGGTGATTGGGCGATTTCGCAAGCAGCGCATAACTAGAAGTGCATATGCATCCACAAAGGCTAGTGAAAGGCTCCACAAGCTCTGTAGGCTGACTGCTGCTACAAGATAGCTGCAAAATATTATGAAGGTTATCTACAACGCACAATGGCTCAATCCTTTTCTCATTCCAAATTTCAAGAACCAAACAAGAAAAGGAACATCAAAATGTAATAGGAAAGAATCTAAGGGCTAGTTTGGTTCCCATTTCAAACGCCAAATGACAATCGACAAACATCAAATGACAAACAAATTTGTAATTTGAAGCGACGATGCAAACTGATTTTTGTTTGGTTTGTCATTTCCAAACGACGAGCTACGAGTACAAATTACTAAAGACGGTGTTTGTTTCATAAGAGGATTATATCTATTGTCTTCTCTAGTGAAGATGCCCATACTTCAAACTTCTTAATAAAAATTGGATAGCAATAAACAAATTTGAAAACAACAATCACCTTTCTAACAAATTTTTAGATGAAGATGATTAAACCATGCAAGTACATCAAAAATCATATCACAAAGCATAGAGAAGCACACCCAACATTTCAATATATTTGACAAGTTTTGTTTGAATATGGTGAGAAAAGGCACAATAGTGAACTATAAGAACTGTTGAGAATCAATAAGGGACTTTTAGTCCCACATCGGAATATGTTATATGTAGAGGAGCTAGACTCCCTATAAGTAGTGAAGTAGTCCATCAATAAAATCATCCAACCATTATTTTCTACATGGTATCAGAGCCATAACTCTCTCTCTCTCCACAAAAAAAAAAAAAAAAAAAAAATTTAGCCGACCCCCCACCCCCCCGGAGCAGCAACACCCCCCCCCCCCCCCCCCCCCCCCGCCGGAGCCGCAGCGCCCCCCCTTCCCCCCCCCCCCCGACCAGCACCCTTCCCCCCTCCCGCCCCTCTCCAGCACCTTCCCCCCCCCCCCCCCCTCCCCCTCTCCAGCACCTTCCCCCCCCCCCTCTTGCACCCTCCCGCCCCCCCCTCCTCCCTCTCCCTCTCCTAATGGAAACCCTAGCCCTAGCAGCCTCATCCAAACCCTAACCCTAACCATAGCCGTCTTTATACCAAAAAAAAAAAAAAAAAAAAAACGGCGTATTTCGAAGACAGTCGAGATGTCAAATATTTTATTTGCACCGACTTCCTAGATTGCGCCGTTTGGAACTAACAAATGTTTATTTTGTTATTCCTCCTTCACATCAGGATCTATACAGAGACTGATCATGTCTTCTCTGGTGTCATGACGTGTTCACTTTACATGCGCGCGCCGGTGCTGGCCAAGTTAGTAGCGCGTTCGTAAAGTCTCTGTCGTCGAAGAAGACGACGTAGCCGACGAAGACGGAGAAGACGACGTTGGGAAAGTTGCCGACTCCGACGTCGAAGAAGCCGAAGAAGACGACGAATAGGGTTCACAGTTGAAGAAGGCATGGATTCGATCAGTGGCAAACTGACGGCCGAAGAGATGAAGGCCTTGGTTGATGATATCTTATCAAAGAGATTAACCGAGGCAACCCCACGTGCGATCCATACTGATGTGGATCCGTCACCTTACAAAATGAGAAAATTGGAGAAGCTGGAGACGAAGTTGGAAGGAACGTCCAACTACTTGAAGTGGTCGCGGCAGGCGATGCGGACGCTGAAGGGACGTGGCTTGGTTGGCTATGTCACTGGCCAAGCCAAGGCACCAGCCGATCACTCCGCAATGGAGTTTGCTGTTTGGGAGATTGTCAACAACGTAGTGGCTGGGTGGTTGACTGCCTCATTAACCGACCAGGTGTCGGACAATGTCGAGGCAATGGAGGCTGCTGCTGATATATGGCGGACTCTAAAAGATATGTACTCCGGCTCCGGCAACCCTATGCGAGTCTTTCAACTACAAGATGAACTCGAAAGGGTGGTCCAAGACGAACGTACCATCTCTAAGTACGCAGCCCTGTTGAAGAAGTACTGGTCTGATCTAGATCATTATGATCCTCTTGGGATGGAAGATGCACAAGTCGAACCGGCATTTGCGAAGTACTTTCAGACGTTCCTGGCTTATATTTCGCGGCAGCGTATGATGAAATTTCTGAAGGGACTACACCCTGTATTTGAGCAGAGACGGAATATCCTCCTATCCCAATCTACGCTTCCGACCTTGGAAGAAGCTATAGCTGTCATGACACAGGAAGAAGCTCGACTGAAGTTGATGCCCAACAAGGGATCCTACCAGGGGGAGCGAGCCGAGGTTGAAAAGTCTGCCCTTGCTGCCTTCAATCAACCTCCATCTGTTGGTGGTGTTTGCCACAATTGTGGTGACTCCGGACATTACATCCGATTTTGTCCCAAACCCTTGCGAAATCAGTCTACTGATCGAGGACGGGGTCGTGGCGGCCGACGGGATAATAGAGGAGGATATGCTGATAGACGGAGAGGACACAAAGCGAATCTGGTGGAGGAAGGGGGAGAGAATCTACTGGCTGAAAAAACCCCGCTTGAGAGGGAGTTCCTTGAGAAGTTGCGAGGCACAAAGCTGGTTTCGGCCGACAGTCCTGGGGCGTCTTCGACCTCGGAAGATCACATCACTTACTTTGCCCAAACCGGCACCGGTGATTCTGCACGTGCTCTTGCATCTGTCCATCAGCCAGGATGGATAATGGACTCTGGGGCATCTCGCCATGTCACGGGATCCCGTGGTGCGTTTCAGGACTATACTCAGCTACCATTGCCGGAGAGTATTCAGACCGCTGATGGTACATCCAGACCTGTAGTGGGTGCAGGCACTGTCGCATGCACCCCTTCCATCACTCTAACCAATGTCTTACATGCTTCATCTTTTCCTGTCAATCTTTTATCCATTAGTGTCATTATACTTGATCTTAACTGTACTGTTTTCTTTGACATTCCTAAGGTGACTTTTCAGGAGAAGGGGACAGGACGACGACTTGGGACTGGCACATGGCATAAGGGGCTGTGGTATTTAGACAGGACTGGACTGGACAACGCATTGGCATCCTTGGTAGCAGACGCACCACCAGAAGCTTCATGTCGCAGTATTGAAGCCGACTTGCTACTCCACCACCAGCGTGTCGGTCATTCCTCTTTTCAAGTTATTAGTCGAATGTATCCGTCCTTATATCAAAGGGCTGATAAAGAGAAGTTATTTTGTGATGCTTGTGAGTTGGAAAAACATACCAGAAGCTCGTATGTAAGCTCGGGGAATAGGAGTTCAGCTGCTTTTGACATGATACATTCGGACGTATGGGACCCTTGTCCTACAACCGAAATTAACGGTTTTCGATGGTTCGTCACCTTCATTGACTGTTATACCCGCGTGACATGGGTCTACCTTATGAAGAATAAAAGTGACGTCCTTGAGGCTTTTCAGGACTTTCATCGCCGGGTGGAAACACAATATGGCGCTAAAATTAAGTGTTTTCGGTCTGACAATGGGACGGAGTATACTAATAAGCAGGTTGCTGAGTATTTTTCCACCCATGGAATACTACATCAAACTTCATGTGCTTATACTCCGGCACAAAATGGTGTGGCTGAACGAAAGAACAGACACCTGCTGAAAGTCGCACGGACGATGATGCTGGCTATGAATGTTCCGAAGCACTTATGGGGGCAGGCTATTTTGACGGCCTCGTATCTCATCAACAGAATACCGTCTCAAGTATTGGACTGGAAGACACCATTGGAGATGCTTACTGGGGCAACTACATACACTGTTCCACCAAAAGTTTTTGGATGTGTGTGCTTTGTCCAAGATAATAGGCCTGGCGTTGGCAAACTGGATCCTAGAGCAGTTAAATGTGTCTTTGTCGGTTACACGGCGACTCAGAAAGGATATGCCTGTTGGAGTCCAGTCGAGCGGAAGATGTTTGTCAGCATGGACGTTACATTCAGAGAACTCGAACCATACTATGGTTCGGATGAAGGTTCAGCATTTGGTGACACATCTAACACAGGTGGTGTTCGATGTGAGGGGGAGATAATAAGCCCAAATGTGGTCGTCGGATCGGTTCCATGTCCGGTTGTAGAAAATTGGACGAAAGGGGGAGAGCACAGTGACTCGGATACAGATGAAGAAGAAGAAGATACATATGTTACGCAGGGGGAGCAACAGACAAGGAAAAATGAGCTCCAAGTCTACAGAAGGAGACAACAGAAGTCCAGTACTGTGCCTATGCCGTGTCCTGTGCCTACTGTACCAAGTCCCTCGTCTACTCCTGCTCCATCTCCTGAAGATGTTGCCCCCGCACTGAATCACTCGGATTCTGATGCGGATCTCTCCGACTCGGATGGTATGATCTCTCCACCACCTATTGCTCCCTTAAGGAGATCTTCTCGCATCAATGCGGATAAGGCTCCTGCTCGTTTTAATGATTACGAATATGACATTGCCAACTTCTTGTCTTATTCTAACATTTCTTCGAATTATCGAGCCTTCGTTGCATCGTTAGACTCTACTTCGTTGCCCAAGTGTTGACAGGAAGCAAAGAAAGATCCAAGGTGGAAAGCTGCAATGATGGAAGAACTTGGGGCACTGGAGAAAAATAAGACATGGGAGCTGGTTCCATTACCCAAAGGGAAGAAAGCTGTGGGATGCAAATGGGTGTACACAGTGAAAGAGACGCCAAAAGGAAAGGTCGAGCGATACAAGGCGAGGTTGGTTGCAAAAGGATTCACACAGTCATATGACATAGACTATGATGAGACGTTTGCCCCAGTAGCAAAAATGAGCACCGTGAGAACTCTGGTCTCCATTGCAGCGAACTATGGGTGGAAGCTGTACCAGCTGGATGTGAAGAATGCCTTTCTTCATGGGGACCTGCAAGAAGAAGTATACATGGAGCTCCCGCCAGGATGTTACGCGACGGAATCAAACGGAGGGACGTCGCAAGGAAAGGTGTGTAAACTGAAGAAGTCGCTATACGGGCTCAAGCAATCTCCTCGAGCCTGGTTTGACAGATTCAGAAAGGCTGTTACAGGCATGGGATACCGTCAAACAAATGCAGATCATACGGTCTTCCTCCAGCATGCAAGAGGCCACATCACTATACTTGCTGTATATGTGAATGATATAGTGATCACAGGTGATGATGAAGTCGAGATCACTAAGCTGAAGTCAAAACTCGCGAAGGAGTTTGAGGTGAAGGATTTAGGAGCGATGAGGTACTTTATAGGTATCGAGGTGTGTGAAGGCGAACAAGGAATTGTTCTCTCACAGAGAAAATACGCACTAGATCTGCTGAAGGAGACAGGGATGCTGGGATGCAAAGCAGCAGTCACTCCAATTGACCAGAAGTGCAAGTTGGGAGCAGAAGCAGGAGAGCCAGTTGATCGTGAAAGATATCAACGACTTGTAGGAAGATTGATTTATCTGGGGCACACTCGCCCTGATATCTCATTTGCGGTGAGTGTAGTGAGTCGCTACATGCATGATCCAAGAAAGGGTCATATGGAAGCAGTATTTCAGATCTTGAGATATCTGAAAGGAACGCCGGGAAATGGGCTATGGTTCAAGAAGAATGGACGCATAGAAGTTGAGGGATACTGTGATGCAGACTGGGCGAGCTGCATAGACGACAGAAGGTCTACCACGGGATACTGTGTTTTTGTAGGAGGAAATCTGGTCTCATGGAGAAGCAAGAAACAGTCAGTGGTAGCACGGTCGACAGCTGAAGCAGAATACAGAGCAATGGCTCTGGGAGTGTCAGAGTTGCTGTGGGTGAAAGCATTGCTGACAGAGTTGCAGCTGGATAAGGGAGCACCATTGCGTCTTCTGAGCGATAGTCAAGCTGCAATAAGTATAGCTAACAATCCAGTTCAGCACGACAGAACGAAGCACATCGAGATTGATCGATTCTTCATCAAGGAGAAGCTGGAACAAGGGATACTGAAGATTGACCATGTCCGCTCAGAAGAACAAGTTGCAGACTGTCTGACTAAGGGTCTTAGTTCATTAAGTCTGTCAAAGCTATGTAACAAGATGGGGATGATCAATATCTATCGCCCATCTTGAGGGGGAGTGTTGAGAATCAATAAGGGACTTTTAGTCCCACATCGGAATATGTTATATGTAGAGGAGCTAGACTCCCTATAAGTAGTGAAGTAGTCCATCAATAAAATCATACAACCATTATTTTCTACAAGAACGCAAAATTGTACCAATTTTTTTACGCAAGTCGAGGAGACATCAGTGAAACACAAGGGTGGAACCTAATGGCCCTTCGAAGAGATTCAATGAACTTATACACTATTTGTCCATCAATGCACGTATGCCAACCAACAGACAAATGAGGACTTTGGTCTTTTCCTCTTCATGAACCAGCAAATATCAAGACATCTCTTCATAAAAGTTCACAGACTACCAACCTTTCCTCTTCAAAAAAGTTTAAAAGGCAGCAACAATGACGTCTCCTATTTAGCAGGAACAGTAGGTGCAGGTGGATAAGTTGCTGTGACGCCGGCACTTCTGACGCATAGTTTTAAAAGGCGAAAGGCGCACCAAGACGCAAAGGTTCCTGGAGCCTGAGGCACTAGGCGCAAGGCTCAAGGCGCGGCTTTTGAAAGCTAGACGCACTTTTTTTTTTATATGTAAAAAATATCTACATTTAAAAACTTAGCTACATAGAAGTCCAAATTCCTTGAAAATATCACTAATTATAGGCACAAAATTATTCTTTATATATATATATATAACAATCTAAAAGTCCATTAGATATAAATAACCCAAACTATATACATATAATATACAAACCACATATATATAAGCCTTTATATATAAACCACATATATATATATATATATATATATATATTAAAGTAACTTTATGCCTAGGCGCGCCTTGTTGAGCGCCTGGAGCCTGCGCCTTTCTACACTAGGTGCGCGCTTTTTTAAAGTAGTGCGCCTGGCTTGTTCCTAGGCGCTGTCCCTGCGCCTCGCTGCGCCTTGCGCCTAGGCGCGCTTTTTAATTCAATATTCTGACAACATCATCGCTGGAGACTTGCCAGTCGGCATTGGCGAGGTTGTCTTCATAGACGAAACAAGCAAGCTAACCAACCATAGAAGTTCGTGGTTCAAGGAGGCAGGGGCAAGAAAGGAATGGACAACAGCATCAAGCGTTTGCCATTCCCACTGGTTCCCTTCCCAGCGTTTGGTGTTTGCCGTTTTCTACGTTTGCATTTGACAAAAACACAAATGCCGGAAACCAAATGATGCACCGTTTACTGTTTTCGCTAAAATACCGGCAGAAACAGTAAATGGAACGGGAATCATATTGGCCAACAGGAAAAAATAGTCATGTTTCTATTTCGTCTGGTTTAGAACTTCTTTTCTGATGTGGGGTAAATAATGTATAAGATGTAGGGAAAGTTTGAGCCCCCTTCCCGACCCACACACCAAGAAACCCCACAAACATAAAGAGAGCCATCCAACTCAACTATCCTTGAATTAAGTAATTGAACAATTATTTTTATATATCTCCTGATTTCTTCTCCATCTACAAGTTGTTCCTCCTCCCCTTGCTCTTCCCCTTCACCTCCCATACCTCCTTCAGTCACGGCTATGGCTGCCATTCAACACGAAAACACGATTCAACTGGATGTTTACCTGGAGAAGACCATGGCTTGGCTTGGAGTGGGATAGTATCTGGTTCACAAAGGCAGACCCATTACCAAGAACCTGGGGTACTGGACTCTGGCGATGCAAGAAAAAAGGTATACTCATGCAAAATGAATAGGTAAAGCATATATAAGAAAACTAAATTTTAGTGCATCTCGATAACAATTAGTGGAATGTCTGGTACCAACCATGGGGTGAGATGAAACTTATATGGCAGGTTCAGTGTTGTAAAAATCCCTCTAGGCGGCCGACTAGTCCCCGACTAGTCGCTAGTCGGCCGCCACCGACTCGACTAGGGGCTAGTCCCCGACTAGTCACTTGTCGGCCACCGTCGACTCGATTAGGGGCTGGTACATCCAAAAATTGGCTAAATTGGTACTAGTCTGGGCTGCCGTCGACTTCATCAAGGCAGTCGCCGTCGACTCTTTACTTTGTTGCTGCCTTTTTTCTATTTTTGAAAAAAGTGACTAGCCTACTCTTTTATTTTTACTTTTTCTTTGTTATCTCTTTGCTACTGTTGTTGTGGCTCTTTTTTTAATTTTTGTTTGTTACTTTTTTTTTTGCTTTTGCTTGCTACTGCGGCTGTAACTCTCCGTGCAAAATAGTAAGTTGTTAACATATTATTTAAAGATTTATCGAAATAGAAATTTGTGCAAAATAATGGATAAGAAAATGCACTGCAATAACTAAAAGTTCAACAATTAACATATTATTTTTTAAAATATTTTTATAACATATTACATATATATATATATATTCATTAAAAATTCTAAACTGACTAGTCCTCGAGTAGTCCGATTAATTCGTAATCCCCACAAACCGACTAGCGGCCGACTAGCGATTTTTACAACCTTGGGCAGGTTACAACCCAATTGACAGCTCTAGTAAAAGTCGGGGTTCGTAACCGAAGTAACCCGTCAATAGAACCCAGATGAGGCCATATGCAGATGAAACCATGAAAATGGTACAGCGACAATAACTTTATGCCTCCTTGGCCTAGGGAGTGACATTTGCTCTTCCCCTTTCCCCCACCACTTCCTATTGTCAACAACTGACTCCTCTCCCTCCCATGCTCCTTCCCTCCCCCTCTTTTGATGGCTACCCTTTCAGTCACAACAATTGGGCAACACAAGGCTCGTGTAGTTGGCAATGAGCAATTGGCTACATAAGTTCTTATGATAGCAGTCCTTATAACATCAGAATCTTCAATGCTTATTGAAACTTAAACTATCTGAGAAAAATTAAGATGTCGCAACTTAATAGTGCAGGAGTTGAGGTATTGCTGCCACAAAGTTTTTGTGATGCAACATCAGTATCACCAGGATTGCAAGTAATCCTTCCTAAAAGGCCGTTTGTTGCCTTTAACACTGAAAACACAGTTTCTGCACATCCTATGGCAGCTTTAGTTCTAGTAAGCAAGCATCATGACTCCTCCATGAAGTCATGAAACTTGCGAATTATAACAGATATAAACAATATACGAATGATATAGGAAAGTACCAAACATTGTTACCCGGACAGTTTCTTCCCCTTCACCTCCCATACCTCCTTCAGTCACGACTATGGCTGCCATTCAACACGAAAACACGATTCAACTGGATGTTTACCTGGAGAAGACCATGGCTTGGCTTGGAGTGGGATAGTATCTGGTTCACAAAGGCAGACCCATTACCAAGAACCTGGGGTACTGGACTCTGGCAATGCAAGAAAAAAGGTATACTCATGCAAAATGAATAGGTAAAGCATATATAAGAAAACTAAATTTTAGTGCATCTCGATAGTCGATAACAATTAGTGGAATGTCTGGAACCAACCATGGGGTGAGATGAAACTTATATGGTAGGTTACAACCCAATTGACAGCTCTAGTAAAAGTCGGGGTTCGTAACCGAAGTAACCCGTCAATAGAACCCAGATGAGGCCATATGCAGATGAAACCATGAAAATGGTACAGCGACAATAACTTTATGCCTCCTTGGCCTAGGGAGTGACATTTGCTCTTCCCCTTTCCCCCACCACTTCCTATTGTCAACAACTGACTCCTCTCCCTCCCATGCTCCTTCCCTCCCCCTATTTTGATGGCTACCCTTTCAGTCACAACAATTGGGCAACACAAGGCTGGTGTAGTTGGCAATGAGCAATTGGCTACATAAGTTCTTATGATAGCAGTCCTTATAACATCAGAATCTTCAATGTTTATTGAAACTTAAACTATCTAAGAAAAATTAAGATGTCGCAACTTAATAGTGCAGGAGTTGAGGTATTGCTGCCACAAAGTTTTTGTAATGCAACATCAGTATCACCAGGATTGCAAGTAATCCTCCTAAAAGGCCGTTTGTTGCCTTTAACACTGAAAACACAGTTTCTGCACATCCTATGGCAGCTTTAGTTCTAGTAAGCAAGCATCATGACTCCTCCATGAAGTCATGAAACTTGCGAATTATAACAGATATAAACAATATATGAATGATATAGGAAAGTACCAAACATTGTTACCCGGACACTTGAATTTCAGTATTTTGGCGTGTCACACTACTTGAGACATTTTTAGGACACACTGAGTCATCATATTAAAGATGGGTATGATTACACTCAATTGTTGGATTTCATATGAAAGAAATTATTCCAGATCTAGTAAGGGTAAGTCGACTTTATGAAACTATGAACAAGTGGGTAAGTAAATTTACAATATACATACTCTGTATGTGTACATGAATATAATATAGTCATGTCCCTCTATCTGGTTCTCGGCCAGTTCCAATGTCGCACATCTAGAAACCAAAGACACCTAGCCCCGCCTCCAAGTAACATTTGGTCCCTCTCCAATCTAGGTGCACTCAAAATGCTTCTACATATGGCACTGTGACTTTTTCTTAAGAAGGGGATTGGTTGATTCCCTTTTGACATATCTGAGAGATCCATAATACCACACGTGAAGTGAGGATGCAAGATGATGAAAAGGGAGCATTTTAGGCGAGAGCTGGTGAGTACCACCAGGAAATGATAGCTCGTCTAAAGTCAATTCTTTGGGCTTGAGGTGTAAAAAAGAAGGGGCAGTAGTGGCTCAGGATCATGCAATACTAAGATCTTCCTTGATCGAGGGGTCCATTTAGAGTTCGTGCTTGATATATAGTACTGCTACAATTACTGACTGATTTCATAAATGAAAAATTATGCCCTAAAGCTCATCTCCTCCTTGTAATAACTTATTAAAAGGGAGTCCAAGATTATATTCTCCATACCATGGGAAACAAACGTATTCTTGAATATGCTTTTCACAATCTTCAAGAGAGTTAAAAGGCTAAACCAATTAAAAGCTAATGATTATCATGCTATTGTCATGTAAATCTTCAAACCATAATCATTTGAGATCCAATACTCTATATGCTCATAATGCCAAGGTTTCTACTTCGAGAAGGTTATAGTATACTTCAGGAGAAAAATATAAGACATATTTCAAAATTCAAGCACCACCTTGTTCAGTACTTCAGTTGCTTGCATATCAAAAAAATTTACTTACTTGCAAGGCAACCAATTTCAACCTTTCAGAACTTGCCATGTCCATGTGCAAATTAAAACGAAATAACTGATGATGCCACCCAAAGTATTGTCAACATACATGGGCAACTCTGTAGCTATCAGCAATTTGTCATAAAAACAACTGTTTTAGATCATATGGGCATTGTCACATATATTATCTCATCTATAACATTAAGTCTAGCTATTGATTCTAACTGATTATAGGGACCAGTGGAGGACCCTTCGGAGGGGGGGGGGGGGGGGGGGGGGGGGGGGGGGGGGGGGTGTGCAGATGGGGGTAAACACCTTGTGCCAACATTGAACTTGAGACATCTTGGTTAAAACTTAACAATGTGTACTTACCGCTTGCACTACTACATAATTGTCAGTTTACTAAAAAACACCAAGTATATCGGGATAAATATACATATATAATAGGAAACTGCAAATTCACCCCTCCCCTGAGCCTAAGGTGGGTCCGTCCCTGGCAGGGACTTCTTATCTTTTGACATAGAAATACATTGTCTTGTCATGTGTCGGACAAGACGTGTGCTTGAAATGACACAAACACCAAAGTTATACACAGGCACACCATAATTAGTGTTGTGCCCATGTCTTAGACTATGTATTTCGTCATAGAGAGATTATATACCTTATCCCAAGATTGAACTTGAGGCCTCTCGGTTAAAACAATGTGTACGTACCACTTGCACTACTACATACTTGTCTGTTTACTAAAAAAAACACCAAGTATATCAGGATAAATATACATACTAATAGGAAACTGCAAATCCAGTACCCACCCCCCCCCCCCCCAAAAAAAACAAGGTGGGTCCGCCCAGGATAGGGACTTCTCATCTTTTGACGTAGAAATACATTGCCTTGTCCCATGTCAGACAAGACACGTGTCAGAAATGACACAAAATCCGAAGTTATAAACAGGAACAACATAATTAGTGCTGTGCCCATGTCGTAGACTCTGTATTCCGTCATAGAGAGTCTGTTTCTAACCTAGATCATGACTAAACTTCAAATATCCCAAAATCAACCGAACTCCATGGAAAATGGGGACACTAGACCAGCTGACCATGAAGAAAAAGAATGAATAGGGCAATCTATTACATGATTACCAAGTACTTGTTTCATTGATATAAAACATAAATATTGTCAAAACATAAATATTGTCAACCAATTGTTGGAATAAAATAAATATTTAACCCTCAACCTATGTTCTTACTTCTTAGTATCTTATTATACAAGATATGTATCTTACGATACTTTATGATATACTAATTTCATTACGTATCGGTTTATCAGATATGATACATATAGGATAATAGGTAGTATCGGTTTTTTTACTCGGTCGTACAATGTATACTTAAGAATATTAATTCTGGAACTAATTATACCTACAAAGATGAAAAAAAATTATGAAAAAATTATATTAAATCATGTTCTACTTCCTATATGGATTTAGAAGTATAGAGATAAACTCCTAAAGTTATTGAATCATACAATACACGATACTATACATGATACATGCTACGGTACACAAGTAAATCGATATATGATACTTATCGCGAGTTGACAACCTAGCCCTCAGCCATCATGACAACTTTAGGGTGTGTTTGGTAGGAGGAAAAAGTGGAAGGAAAATATATGAGAGAAAAGTGAGAGGAAGGAAACATTTTCTCTTGTTTGGTATGAGGAGAAAAGTGGATGGAAGGAAAAGTGGAGGGATGGATTTTCCCTCATAACCTAAGAAAACCAATCATCCCAAAAGTGGGAGGAAAAGTGCATACCCATTCTAATTTACAATTATACTCTATAGAAATTATATTATTTTAAAGTAGTTCAATAAAGTCAAATGATAAATAAATATTGTTAGTTGAGGATATAATTGGTAAAGTCTATATTTTTTATTTTCCTTCCTTCCACTGTTCTTTCCATACCAAACAAAGGAAAATATATCACTTCCATTTTCCTTCCATCCTACCAAACACAAATGAAGGAAATAGTCTTTACTTTCCATATTGATGAAAAATAAATCTTTTCGAGTTTCCTTCCTTCCACTTTTTCATCCTTCCTACCAAACATAGCCTTAGAATTTCGGTGTTGTGGTAGGGTCTTTAACATGGTAGCAAAGCAACCCAAGTTCAAATAGTCTGGCACACAATTTAAGCAGATCTTATGCAAATGTATACCGTTACGTGAATCCAACTCTCAACCCATAAATTGGCCAAACGACCTGTGGGGCGTGTTTGGTATCGTAAAACCCCCCTGAGCTATTTGATCAGAAAAAACAATGAGAATGGTCCTATATGAGAGATGCCACAATGTTGGACTAGATAAGAATTGAGGAACTGCTTTGGTAGTAACATTGAGAAGAGAAATATTTTTTCATTTCTGGTAAACAAACAGGCAGTTAATGATAACTAACAATACTTCAATTATAGATCATACTTATGTGACATTCAAAATATTTATTTATTTAAACTACAGTTGAGGCACTTTAGTTTATGCTACAAAGCCACATACAACATCAAATTCTTATGACATAAAAAAAAATCGATATACCAATATATAAAAAATTATGCAGTATTTGATATAGTGCTGATTTTATATCCCAAAGTTCAAAATATAATCGAACCTCGAAAGCTAATAGCAAAACCCAAGGACAAATCATTGTATCCTTGAGTTTAATTTTAACTCATCTATAAGGAATACAGTAACCTAATGAACATTATAAAGGTTATACAGAATCCCATGAAGTAGTGAAGCAGATGATTTCAAAACTTCAATTAACATCTTTATTGTATCAGACACAACATAGTACTCCAAAATACACCAAAATCTGGTCGTATCTTTGTTGTTGGGTCTATATTGTATAATGTTGTATGTGTCCATGCAACATTGCCTGAGGCAGTAGGAAATGGAAGACGCCACCTTGGCACGTGGGCACACAACCTCCTTTAATCAGGCACTCCCCGGAAATGGAAAGGGTCCAAAGAAGCAAGATGTGAGGCACTGAGGACACGTGTGAGGTGCTCATAGAGGTCCACTTGGACAATTTACTACACACATTTCCAATAAACGTTTCCCACAAAATATGGGAGCAAACAGCAAGGAGAATAGATATTAAAATTTGAAAGCCGAAGATAACCCTGACAAGCCCTACCATTCCCAAATAACATCTCCCGTTCCTTTCACCCATCCCTCTCTTTCACTCTTTAGTCCAACAGAGAGCGGAGCAACCAGTAACCAAACCCCAACAGGCCAAAAGTTAGGTACACCTACGGTCCTACCCGTCAACTAGCCATCTACACTACACCTTCCGTCACCACCTCTCAGTATCATAGTTACCTTGTCCAGGAATTCGGCACCAACATAGAGGGATGATGTCAGGTCAACAAATGATCATAAAAACTTCTGCCAGTTCTTTTATGGAGCAATAGCCAGTCCATTCTCATGGGAGAAATCTTAGATGATGATGACCCCCAAAATTAGCACTAAGGGTCTACTTGGATTGAGGGTTAAGAGAGTTAAGTGAGGGAAAGTTAAGGAAAAAAAATTATGCTTGGTTTGAGGGTGGAGGTTTGGGAGGGGGAGGGTTTGTTTAGCCTTCTTTTGTCCATTTTTAACCTCCCAAATTAGAGGATTAACGAGAGAAAATAAGGGGTTTTATTTGAGTAAACATAAATACCCCTTATTTGTCCTATAAATAATAATATCATGATTTTTTTTCAACATGATGCTCCGTAACTTATAAACGGTTGAAAACTATAATTCTCATGTTGCTTAATTTTATGGTGTTTGGATTCTAGTTATTTTCTTTATATAGGTATCAGATTTGTAGCTATTATTTTTTGTGAAGATATTTGACTAGCTTTAATTAAAAATCTATTCAAATTAATCTACTTTTATGCCATATGTAATAAGAGTATTTTCGTAAATATTGTATTTATATTAATCTTTCCCACTCAAAACCTCCCCAAGAGTTATTAAACACACACAAGTTAACTCTCCCTCCAATCCAAGAAAGATTATATGTATTGACTCCCCCGAATATCTAGTTATTTTTTATATAGGTATCAGATTTGTACCTATAATTTTTAGTGAAGATATTTTCACAAGTTTTAATTAAAAATCTAATCAAATTAATATAATTTTATGCCATATGTAATAAGGATATTTTCATAACTATTGTATTTTTATTAATCTCCATCCCACTCAAAACCTCCATAAGAGTTATTAAGCACACTCCACTTAACTCTCCCTCCAATCCAAGCAAAATTATATGTATTGAGCCCCTCCCATCCCTTCGCACTTAACTCTGCCTTTTTCCCCTCAATCCAAGCAGAGCCTAATTCCCAAATCCGCACAAGGTAACGTTCACCTTTAAATGGCAATAAAGGCTGCTTTGAAATTAAATTTTCCACGACAACAAAGCCTAGCCGTAACTACAACAATTAGAGCATCTCCAACCCTATTGTGAGTTTGAAAAAAATGGTTGCCACATAGGAATAACAACCATTTTTTTCAAAAGTACTTCTCCAATGCAAATGTGAAATTAAGTGTGGAGTTGACATGGCAAAGACAATGTGAAGTTGGTTGTCTAGATCTAGACAATGCACTTCACAATGTCTTTATGTCCACATCATCATTTGTGAATAAAATATTTATAAAAAAGAAGTAGAAGAGTAAAAGTTGTCTTGGAAGTTGTAAAAAATTATTTGTATTGTCTTCTCAATACTTTTGCATTGGAGATGACTTTTTAAACCCATTGTCATTTGTGAATATAACCTTGCCACCTATACAAGACATTGTCTTGTCTCTCATGCCACATAGGATTCACAACACAAAACAAGACAATAGGGTTGGAGATGCTCTTAGAGCATCTCCAATGCAAGTGTGAGTTTAGGAAAAAGTTATTGCCACATCGGAATAAGAAGGCTTTATTGAAAAAGTCATACTCTAATGCAAATGTCAAAAAAGTTGTGAAGTTAGACATGGCATGACATGCCACACCATCAAGTACGAATAAAAAAAAATTAGAAAGAAGGAAGAAGTTGTCTTGGAAGTTGAAAAAAAATAGATTTTATTGTCTTCTCAATACTTTTGCATTGGAGAAGCTTCATCTTCTTGTGTGAATGTAATCTTGCCACCTAGGTAGGAAAGACATTGTCTTTTGCCTCATGCCACATAGGAATCACATCACATTACAAGACATTAGGTTGGAGATGCACTTAGTATCAAAATTCCCAACATAAGAACTTGCGGTAGTTCGGGTTTACCAGAAGGCGGTGACAGAGGTGTAGTCGTTGGTGGTGACCATGACGCAGAGCGCGGAGAGCGCGAAGGAGAACTGGACCAGCCGGAGGGCGAGCCCCCCGGACGTCCCCGGCATCCCCTGCACGTCCTTCATCCTCAGCCTCAGCGGGTGGTTCTCCGCCGCGTCCGTCAGAGGCGGCGCCTCCACCGGATGCACCGCCGGCCGGCTCGAAAACATCCTCCCCCCTCCCCTTCCCCTTCTCTCTACCTCGACTCCTCCTCCGACGAGCTCCCGATCATAGCCCCATCGCGACCAAGACAGCTCCGACCGAAGAAACCCTCACTCCCGCCACGTACCGCAATTCCCGACCGCTCCTGGACTCGGACGCCGATTCCTCACCGGACGAGCTCGACACGGCGCCGCTGAGCTGGAATCGCGATCGGGAGAACTCTCGGGCTCGAAACCCCTAATACCGAGGAGCTCTCGATCGAGAATTACTCTCGAAATTTCCGTTCGGATTCCGAAAAAAAAAAAAATTTGATGGCAGCGATCAAGAGGCCTAGAAAGAAAGAAAGGAAAACAAAAAGTAGAAATAGAAAGAAGAAAATGGGTTTATTATTACTATTGGGGCGTGCTTTTTCAGCGGCGCAGCTTTTGTTGCTTCCCGCATCATCCCCGTCGCTACACCCACCCACTACTTCACCTGAAACTGGCCCACATGTCAGTTACATAGTTCAATTATTTCTTGGTGACTGTAGACTGACAGTAGTACTATATATTTTTTTTTTTTTCTTCTTCTTCTTGTTTGGTGCGGCGAGGAGGATCTATGTATGCCGGGTGGGTCCCAAAATTTTGCGTAGAAACACAGAGAGCAACCAAATCCAAATGGCAGAGATCGGAGTCTTGTTTTCTATTGACAACTATTGTTCTTTTCTAATAATGAAAGTAGTATTTCCTTTAAATTTTCAGGCAGGGACCAAGATTTTAGTAACTATTTCAGGTCAATGTTCCCAATATAATGTTAGTAGCATGTGGGTTTGTTGGAAGTGGGGCTAATATTATTTTCACAAAATTATCTAAACCATAATAAACTTTGAAAAGAAAAGGGGGGTACTAAGGCCCTAATTGGATACCGTTTATTTCTTATTTTTTTTGAGTTTAAACTCAAATGTGCAGCCGAACAGCATTTGGTTGCTGTATTTTAAAACAGCACATTCTAAATTTTTTTTGGAAAATGAAGTTTTAAAACAGATTTCTGAGCGGAGGATGAAAGCTGTTTCGTGAAAACACTTTTCCCAACTCCTCTGCGGGCCCCACCGAAACCAACCCACCCCCTCCCTCCTTTCCCAACTCTCTTTCTCTCTCTTCAGATCTCATCCTCCCCAACTCCCTGCAAAGACTCTCCCAACCGACCTCCTCCCCAACTCCTCTCTTTCTCTTTCACTTTCACTTTCTCTTTCTCTCGTGCAGAGGCCATCCAGGAGCGCGGCACGCTGTCGTTCTCCGGCCACAGATCGATGAGACCTCGATCTAGGGTTAGGTTTCTGGTGGACGTCGCCTCGAGGTTGCGGGGAGGTAGAGGGTCCACTGCGCGAGAGAACGACAGCCTCGAGGTCCGGGGAGGTTGCCTCGAGGTCGCGGTGAGGTGGAGTCGCCTCGAGGTCGCGGGGAGGTGGAGGGTCCTCGTCGACTCGCCTTCGTGGAGGCGGAGTTCCGGTGGAGGTCGACTCGCCATCGTGGAGGCGGCGGTCCTCATCACCATCGACGTTGAGCCACACCGTGGAGGCGGTCATACCCGCAGAGCTACGACCTCGTCGACGACTAGACTCGAGGACACTTCGACGACCGGACTCGAGCTACGGGACAGCCTTGAACTCTTCAATGTCGTAGGACACATGACACAGAGATGGACACGGTGGATTGAGGACTCATGACATAGATGAACACCATGGATTGTGGACTCATGACATTGAGGACTCATGACATAGATGAACACGGTGGATTGTGGACTCATGACATTGAGGACTCATGACAAAGATGGACACGGTGGACACAGTTAAAAAAAACTATTTTCTAAAAATATTTAACCAAATAGAATATTCAATTTTTATTTCTTAAATTTATTTTTCAGATGAAAGTAACCAAACGCAAAACCAAAATTTTTATACTCATAAAACAACTTTATAACTTACATTCAGAAAACTGTTTTCAGAAAAAAAAAAAAATCAGAAAGACGATCCAAACGGACCCTAAGTTTCTCAAATTTGCAGATAGAGATACATATCAACATAAGCTATAACGATGTATATAATTTACACAGAATTCGTCATAGGCTACGGTAATGTATGCACTTTGCACGCAATACCTCCGACAATATGTGCTTTGCACACAACTCATTGCAACCTATAACGAGTTTTGTGATTTTTTTTTAATTTACTCTTCCATCCGCCAAGCATTTTCTCTTTCACATTCGTTGGATCTTGTTTAACTTATATAATCTTAATCTTTAATTTTTAATAGTTAAGATTAGATGACTTAAACAAGATTTAACATGTGTTATCATGGGGATGCTTAGGGATGCAAAAAGTAAGGAGATGTGGATATATATATATATATATATATATATATATATATATATATATATATATATATATATATAGCGATGATGAGCCTGGCCAGTGCGATGCGGGACATCCATAACGTCGGAGGACTGACGAAAAATGGCCACGATCTGAGCTGGCGTGGGACAGAATGGGGCGTCCCGTGTATGAAAACTCAACGGCTAGGGACGCCGCGCTGGCGGTCGAGGACCGGCACCATTCGACCACGGGTATAAACGACGACCGACCACGCGGCCCGTCGTGCGGCATCCAATGGGCGTCGAAAAGACATCATAAGGACGTCGTGCGCATAGAACGGGTGGATGGACGGCATCGGCTGTCGTAGACGTCGTGAAGACGTTGGGGGCGCCTTCGACATTGTGGACGAATCGAGGCGTTGAGTTACCGGCGTCGAAAGACGTCGGCCGTCCCGTGAGGCTCGGGAGCGCGCGGAGTGCGCGAGACGTACGTGTGGGGCGATGATAAAAAAAGTCAGTGCGGACAAGATCCGCATAAAGAATCCGAAGCGACATGATGACTGGCTAAAAATTGGGTACGAAAAGACACAATTTAATTGAGCCCACACGTGTTGAATATATATATATATATAGACACACACACACACACTATTATAAAGGGGATTCAAAACGCCTCAAGTTTGAGCCGTCTAAGCCGTATATATCATCAACCCTTTTTAAAAAAATTAAATTATGTAAAAAAAATTGTTGAAAAAGGTTTAAATTTGTTAAATATATTCAAAATGGGGAATCAAACTCAACCATACAAGAAGGAAACCTCCCACCTTAACCACATGGGCTAGAAAAGATATTTGACTATAATTGGATAATATTTTAATTATACGTTATCACACGTGCAAAGCACGTGAATTTACTATATATATATATATATATATATATATATATATATATATATATATATATATATATATATATATATATATATATAGAGGGAGAGAGAGAGAGAGAGATTGCGGGAGGTGAGATGGTACCTCACGAGGATGGCGGCCATCTCACCATCCTAGCCCTCCATCTCGAATAGAATGGATGGAGGAGGATATCAGGTACGGATAGGGAGGGGCTGGAGGCCGGTAGGCGGCCGGAGCGGGAGGGGTGGGGGTGGAGAGGGGGCGGCCGGCCGGTATGGGGCTGGAGGGATTTTTGGCCGGCCGGAGGCGGGAGGGGGGGCGCGGTGGGCGAGGAGGACCGGTCGGAGCAGTAGGGAGGGCTGAGGGTGGTGGCCGGCCGGAGTTGGAGGGGCGAGAATGGGCGGTGAGATGGTCGCCACCCTCATTTTTTGGTGAGGTGCCATCTCACCTCCCCTATATATATATATATATATATATATATATATATATATATATATATAGTTTTTATAACTTATTCAATTGGCATCCCAACTATAGTGCTAGGTTATTTTTATCACATTAACTTTTTACTGCTCAATTTTAGCATCTCAATTTTATAAATTAATCTTTTGAAGCACATTTCGTCAATCATGCAATACATCAATATGCTTTTGAAGTGGACTTGATGTGTTTCAAAATTAACGAAAGATAATTCAAAAGAGCAATTTATGAAATTGGATGCCAAAATCAAGCAGTTAAAAGTTAAGGTGCCAAAAACATCCGAACGTTATTGTTGAACATTAGTATAATTCAATCTTTTCTCAAAAAATACATATGATGCTCCTCCACGCAAGAAGAATTATGAAAAAACACGCACATTATCATCTTACTTATTTTGAATAAAGACGAGGATAATAACCTCAAAAAAGTCCACACATCTCATTTTAACTAAAGATAAACCAACATATTGGGAGAATATTAAGTAAAAGTAGGAATAGGAAAAAGCTCAATCCCCACATTAACTAAGAAAAGCATAACTTATCCATATATGTATACATTGTCACATCAAAAATATCAATTGGTTGTTGGAGTCCAGTCTGGATTTGGTAATAGCATATTTATGGAGTCCAAATCTGATTGAATATTTGATTTAATTTGATTTGGATATCCATAATTAGTGCTGGGTTATTTTAGATATAATAGGATTCTTATTTGAGGGTTTTCTATTTAAGAGATCCTATTATAATCTAGAATAGAATGTTGATGGGCTATTTTAGGTGTAGTAGGATTCTTATTTGAGGGCTTCCTATTTAAAAAATCTTATTATGACCTAAAATAGGTTTTTCTCATCCTATATATATGGGGTGAGGATGGAGGCACAAAGCACAGCACAAAAAGTGGAGATTCGAGGTGCTCGTCCATATGAAATCTAAGAGAAAGTTCCGCACTTTGCTCCTAGGACTTCGCCATCCAAGACAGAAGGAAGAAGAGATCTAATCGAGGGTCGTCAACTTCGGTTAGGGAGATTGCTACGGGTTGGTGAGCGATTTCAATTATAATCTTTCTTTTCTTCTTGAGTGTGGTGAGGGGGTTGAACCTATTAGGGCAAATGGTTCAACATTAGTTTATGTCAACCGTGTAATTTCATCTGAGTTATAGAGATTGGGATTTTCCAGGTGACGTAGTTACCGTCATATACTTGTCTTTATCTGTGCTTGATGTTCGTTAGACGGGGGTTGGTTATTTCAGGTGGGTTGGCCTAAGTTTTTGCTGTGGCAACGTCTCAAACACGGTATCGGAGCGCAAGAGGGCGTATCCGATTCCCAACATCTTGTATCAGAGCTTTGGAGGTTCTGGCAACCATGTCTACGGAACAGATGAACACTCGTATGATCACCCTCACAGGGGGAAACTGAGCTATTTGGAAGCCAAGGATGGAGGATCTACTCTGGTGCAAGGACTTGCATGGTCTGTTGGTGGGCGACAACGCAAAGCCAATAGACAAAGCTGCTGAAGACTGGAAACGACTGGATCGAAAGGCTGTTGGATTTATCCGCCAATGGTTGGCTGATTCAGTATTTCACCACGTGTACATGGAGAGTTAAGCAAAAGCATTATGTGAGAAGCTGCACTCGATGTACGAAAGGAATACGGCTGGCTACAAGGCATTTCTTATTCGCCAACTCGTCAACTCGAAGTACACGGAGGGTGCCCAGTGGCGCAGCATCTGAACGAGGTTCAGGGTATCATCAATCAGCGGTCTGCAATAAAGATGGTAATTGATGATGAGCTTCAGGCCCTACTGCTCTTGAGTTCTCTGCCAGAAAGCTGGAAGACGTTGGTGGTGTCGGTGAGCAACTCCATGCCTGATGAAGTTGTTACGATGGATGCAGTCAAAAGTAGCTTGTTGAATGAGGAGGTCCGACGCAAGCAAGTGGAATCATCGCAGGAGTCCGCTCTGGTGAATTCCTACGGGAAAGGAAGACCCAATTCACAGACGAAGACATGGAGAGTTCTCGGAATCTTACGATTGTGGACCGTAAGAAAGGATGCTATCACTGTGGCGAAAGGGGTCATATCAAGAGGAACTGCATGAAGCTCAAAGCTGAGAAGACAAAAGGTAAGGACGATCAGAAGGATCTTACAACAATGAGAGATATTATCATCGCAGCAACCGACACAGAGGAACCTTGTGGCATGTGTTATGACGACGACTGGGTCATAGACACAGGGACGTCGTATCATGCCACTCCACATAGGAGGATCTTTACGTCATACCGTGGTAGCAGGTTTAGACAAGTGAAGATGGACGACAAGGGGACGACTGCAGTTGTAGGCATCGGTAATGTGCACTTGACAACGGAGCTCGGTAAGAAGCTCATTCTCAAGGGTGTGCGCCATGTATCGAGTTTGCGCTACAACTTGGTTTCGGTAGGGAGGCTGGCAGATGATGGCTATTGCAGTCTGTTTGGGGACAAAAATTGGATGCTTGTGAAGGATTCCCAACTGTAATACCCCGCTCCGCACGACGCATTACGCTGAGACGTTGACTCAAAGAGTCGCGTTGACCGAATGAAATGTATCGATGCGAATCGATACGAGAGTTAATTTGTCCCGAGCAATGCATCGAACTAACTCAATACGAAGAGTTGTATCATCCCAAAGAAATGCATCGAGTTGAATCGATGCGAAGCGCTGCATTGCCCCGAAGGATAAGTGTATTGAGACGGCTCGAAGATTCTAAGAAATCGAATCGACCAAGACGCAAGTCTGAATCGATGCAAGTATTAATTTTAGTTGGTTTCATGTGCAGGCTATCTATTTACGCTAAAATATTAGAGGTCGACATTTTACCTCATTCGCAACGGGTCCGCAAAACCCAAACCACCGCCTTGCAAAGGGCTGGGACTTGGGCACGGTAGGTTGGAATCGATCGAGTAGTTGAATGAAGCACGAAGTGCTCGAATGGCTAAGTCAGGAGAGTTGGCCGTACAATGAAGTTATGAAATCGTGCAACAAAGTTATAAAATTGAGCCGCATCGGCTCGGCGAAAAGACAAGGCGTATCGACTCAAGGTGGGAAGATTGACTCTTTTTTTACTCCTTCATGACTAAGTCAGAATATATCCTCATTGTATGCTAAATTAACCTATCGATGCCACAGGCGTGGTTCGATCGAAAGATAAATCATAGTGTGTGTCGAACACTAGTTAGAACAATTGAAATAAAACATACATCAAATGAACGAGTCGCTATGGAACATTAGATATCGCAAAGGTGAGCGTCTCGGTACGTAAGCCGCGAGAACATAGGATAACTGTATTCGGTGATTGCCTTCGTGCACAAGCCATTTCGAGCCTTCGCGTACGAGTTAGAAAGGCTAGCACATTGAAAGAAAATATAGGCGAGTGCCCTAGTACACGAGCCAGGTACATTGAACACACATGCATAGAATATGGAAATACGGGTTTGATGCATGCAACATATGCACAACGCGAAGAAAAGATGATAAATGTGTCGAAACGTGCCTACGTGCACAAGATCATAAAAGATGGCTTCGTTGCGAAAGAATACAGTTATGGCATGAATGTGACGGAACTGTCAGATATTACATGATGCCTCGAAAGGTGTTCGGGACCTTCGGGTCGTTCGGTTGACGAACATTGAGTTGAGGCATGATGCCATTGAACGTTGAAACAAAGTATGAAATGTAAGAACATAGAAAGTTAATGGAAAGAAATACGAGATGATAAAATCTGAGTCTCGGAATCAAGACTATGTTTAGTTGTTTGAATAATAGGATGTTGCATGGTCGAATGGACTTAAGATAATTGTGATAATCTTCCGTGCACGGAACGTTCCCTCCGAACGGGCTACCCGGGGCACCAAGATCATTCGGCCTAGGAGGGATATAATCTTTAATGGGCGCTAATCTGTAATACGACTAGCCATTGGTTATAAATATGAAAAGCCACAAATGATGGTATGCACGCGGTATGTTTCGATTGTTTGGGATAGCAACCCAACCCGTGAAATGCTGGGCTACCTAAATTCGAGAAAGAAAAGAAAGAGAGAAGAAAAGAAAGAAAAAAAGAGAGAAGAAAGAAAGAAAAGAAAGAGAGAAAAGAAAATGAGAAACACCTTTAGTCCATTCTGGCACGGATACGCCAACGACCTTTTCATATAGTTAAGGAACGATAGGTTGAAAGTGC
Organism: Iris pallida; assembly: GCA_029216955.1. Taxonomy (NCBI): domain Eukaryota; kingdom Viridiplantae; phylum Streptophyta; class Magnoliopsida; order Asparagales; family Iridaceae; genus Iris; species Iris pallida. The sequence continues at coordinate 33,184,574 of JANAVB010007399.1, forward strand.
AGGCACGTTTGTGTCCTGCACACATAGATCCTGCATAGAGAGAACTTATAACATGACAGAGAAGGAATGAGACGTATTCACCTTATGTCGGTGTAAGGGCGAGTGTATCTATGTAGTAAGAAGTCGCATACGAAACAAACACTAGATTGCTTGCCTGCTTGCCTATTCAATTCGAACAACATGCTTGCCATGATAACATGCTTTACCGCTTTCGAATATGCCATGAAATCGACCATAAGGAGAATATAGCAAGATCATAAGCTAAGTTGCATGATTGAACATAAATACTAAAATGTCGGTTTAGAAGGAAGGTCTTTTCGTCAGTACATGCAAGGACGAACGTACTGATCCTCCACCAGCTTTCATGCAGGGTGCAGGAAATGGATTGCTCGCGGCAAAGCTTCACTTGATCGCGCAAAGGCATGGAATGTCGTTGCGCTTGAAGCGTACGATCGCATTGGCGCTCGGACTTGCAACATGATTGACGCAGCCGAGATATAGAAGGCATGATGTATGGAACGGTAAAATCCTTTGTGGACAAGAGAGAACCTGAGTGTTGTAGCCAATCTGGCATATATTGTTAGGCTATTCAAAGCCTTTGTAATCTCAGTTCGAATATCAATAAAGAGAAACGTTTCGTATACTCTGTTTTCCTTTCGTTGTTAATATCAACTCAAAGATAGCCATTTGAGAACTTGTCATCTTGCCTTACACGAGCGCAACTCCATGCTCGTGCGGCATCACGTCCCCTGCGAGGACGATGATTCGGGTGATTCCGGATCGGGGCGTGACAAATTGGTATCAGAGCTCTAAGCTCAATTTCCTCAGGACGTTTGGTTTGTTTCAATTCCAAAGAGTTTCCCACCACCTATCGAATCACTCTTGACTCTACTCGATGCCACACTGGATGTTACATACAATAAGTCTAATACCAAGTTGGGTAACTCTGCCGCAAGTACTTCGAATTTACATGAGGTTGCAGAGAAAGTCGTAAAACGTTTCGTTGCATTGAATACAACGAGCCACGAAATGTTAGTTGCTGCAAGTACAACAAATTGTGAAATACGATTTGAGATGTTGTAGCAATGTAACATGTTGAATGAGAAATGAAACGATGCACGAGGTGCATTGAGTTGTGAATATTGGTTGCACCAATACGGAAACTTAAATAATGCGTTGCAGGAAGTGTAACGTGTTGATTATGAATATGCGTTAAAATGAAAGTGATAAGTCAATATCGAATGTGTTGAACGGATTTGGGCATTGACTTTGAATGTCGGGAGTGAATCGTTGCACGAGGTGCAACAGATGTCAAAAATAAAATCGTTGCACGAGGTGCAATGAATGTCGGAAATAAGTCGTTGCACGATGTGCAACACGTATCGGAAGTAAACTATTGTACGTGTTGTAATGCATATCAAAGTAATCGTTGCACGGAGTGCAAAGGAGATTGGAAATAAATTGTTGCACGAGATGCAACGGTAGGAACTGAAATCATAAATCGATAGAACGAATCATTCAGTTGCACACCGAACTTATATTGTCAAATGAAAACATTTGGCCGAGTTGTGTCAGATTTTGATTAATCAAAGTTACGGTTGTGATCAAGCACGATCACTGCAGAAATTATGAATCGAAAGAGATTGTTGGTGCATACTTTGTACAATACGAGGGAAATAACTTGATTTTCGAGTGGTATATGCCATACCACGTATGCGATGAAAGACTCGATTCTGGGTGGTATATGATAATACAACTTGTGCGATGAATTGCATCGACACGTTGTGAGAATTGCGGAAGGTTTGTCCGTAACGGACGGGAGAGTACCGAGACTCGATTGGAAATTTGTATGACGGTATGTTGATGCAAGTATTCTTTGATAATCGGTTGGTACGATAGGGCGGGTACTCGTATCAATGAATGATACGTCAGACAAAAGTTTATAAGTCGGTCTGAACGATCGAGACTAGCAAAACGATTATGCCTTGAAGCAATAAACGGATCGACGAGAAAGGAAAACTTGAACTTACAAATGAGTCACACGACTTGCGATCTCGATAAAAATTTTGGGCGAGGTGAATCAAAATCAAATCGCACGACTTGCGATCTCGATAGAAATGTTAGACAATGTGAAACCCATAATTTATTTAATTATTAATTTATAGTGTAAATTTTAGTTTATTAATGATAATAATATTATTATTATTACCATTATTATTATTATTATTATTATTATTATTATTATTATTATTATTATATAATATTATTACTATTATGAGTTCGAAATTATTTTCAAAATAATAATTTAGTTTTTGTTTGCGAGACCGAGCCTGGACCAGCTTCCCGAAACCCAATCCCGATCTGAACCCATTCTCTTTTATTTGAAATCCTGATTACTATTTATAAAAATATATATATATTTCTTAACCTATTGGCCTGGTCACCCACGACCAGACCATTCATGCCCTATTCCAGAGGATCCACCTCTCCCTACTTTTACTCCCCCTCACATATTCCCAGCACACTTCTTTCCCCTTCCCCCTTAAGAACACACACACAACCACCTTTCCCACTACTTTCCCTCACCTTTCCCCTCTTCCCAACCTTCACTCCCAACTCAACTCTACCCGAGCTCCCTCTCGGCCGCGCCCGACGCCGACTCCCGAGCCCCGGCTTCCTCCAGCAAGCCCAGCGTGCCCCGGCGCCCTCCGGGCCACTCGCCCCATCCGAAATCCCGCGGCTTCCCCGCATCCCCGCCGACCCGATCCTCGGACCCGTGCCCCAGGCCGCATCCCCGGCCCCGATCCGCCCCTGGCCGACCCCTCCAGCCGGCGCACCCCCTCCCGAGGCCGATTCCGACGCCGGCGCCACCGTCGCCCGTCGTTCCCAGGCCGCCCGACCCCCTTACGCACGCGTGACCGGTCCGTCCAGCTGTTTTCCAGAGTTCCTTGTCTCCAGAGAGCTTCTGTGCGCGACCTATTGTCCGATCCCGAGCTTCGGTTACGTTTACGCAGCCGTACCCCGGCGAGGCGTGTCCCGAGTCGGAGGCAACCCTTCGAATTCCGTCGATTTGGGTAATTTCTGGATAATCACAGTAGTTCGTCCCTCCCAACGTGTCTGTGATGATAAATTGGTCCTCGAATTCTCTTCGGGAATTCGGTTTTCTGTTACGTTATGGTTTCCGGGAATTTCGGAACCATCCTTGACATTTTTGTTCTGTAGTTTTAGTTGCTGTTGATTTTGGGTTTTTCCCGAGAACTCTTCGGAAAGAGTTCTGATGGTTGGGATTATTTCAGGATTTTCGAACTTTCTTCGGAAACATCCTGGATTTTATTTTGGACGTTTCTGTGGATTGGTTTTTGGTTTTCGGAATTTCGGGATTTCCGATTTATTTCGGGTTTTCTGATTAGGCTTCGGGAATGATTTCTGTGATTATATTTTCTATAAAATGGGTTCTCCCTGGTTTGGGATATTTGTTGGAATTGTTGGCGTATTTTTCCAGTTTTTGGTTGTCCCGAATATAGAGGAAATGCTGCCCAAATTTTTATAAAATTTTATAATATAATTTTAAAATGGTTTTTCGGAAAAGAATATTATTTTGGATTTTTTTGGGCGACGACCGTATTGGTCAATGGGCCCTGCCTAAGTGCAAACGAAGCCGGCTTCATCCGGACGTTGAGGCATTAGCCTATATGACGATTGAACCAATATCTGAGACTCACTATTAAATTTATTTTAATTATTAGTTTTATTTATAATTAAATTATAAGAGAGATTTCAGGACTAACCCAGGTCTGTTTCTTATTTAAATTCAATAATTTGTAAGGGCATAAGCCCAGCTTTTCTATTTTCTTTCTCCGTGGCCTGTAATTATTGTAGCGTAGTTTTTCTTTTATTTTCTGGTTTTGCTGGTTTTTAGCATAAACGCGTAAAACTAAAATAAATATTATTTTGATATAGAAAAATTAATGAGGTTTTTTCTCACATTAAAATTTACAAGTTTGTAATATTTAAACAAAGATCATGTTTTCTCATTAAACAAGAAATTTAGTTTTATATGTATAATTACGAAAAATATAAAGTTTTAACCAATTAAATTGGTAACTACGAGTTTTCCAAAATAAAAAGTTAAATTGATCTTTCCCTCGTAATTAATTACAACGCACCCAATAATCGAGATTTGTTGTGATAGCGTAATCCAAGATTAAAATCTGACTAGGGCCTGCTACTAGAGATTGCAACTAGCACACCTAGCTTGGTTTCACAATGGTTCTAAGTCAAGTTCTCCAACTGTAGGGTCTCGGAGACGAACCTAGCATCTTCTCGTAACCAACACCATTTTCAGTCGTAAACAAAGGCAAGTACATTTTGTGTTAGTTTACAATTATTTAATAATCGTTTTATTGCAAGTTTAAACCACGATGCAACACGGAACTCTCTCTGAGAGCACTGAATGTAACTATTGTAACTGTTTGGGGACTGGGGGAGTAGTGTAATGAGTATGACCACATCCAAAGTAATAATTTAGAACTGTATTAGCTTACCCCTCATACACACAGGGATAAGCCATATCATTCACTGTACAACCCAAGTCGGTCATATTCATTGCCTATTCACATCACAATATTTTAACTGCTGGAGAACTGTTTATTTTCAAATTGTTTAAAAGTGCATGATTCTATTATTATTTCAATTGTTAGATTACCATGAATTGTACTTTGCTCCCTCCTGACTGGAGATAACATTTTTAGGGGATTTTGAGGATGCTGAGCTGTTATACAACAGCTATTATGACCCAGTTCTGTACCCTGTGGTGTTGCCAGAGTCCCCATTGGAGGATGCAGGACCTGAGGACGACGAGCCGAACGCTTAGCTAGATTTTCTGTTTCCAGATTTATTGTTTTAGAATTTTGTTATTTGAATTCAACATTCTTTTCAGTTCTTTTACTTTCTAGTTGTATTGTTCAAAAGTTGAATAAATTTTTAAATTCTCGAATATTGAGTTGTGATAAATATTTAGATGTTGTTGTGATTACCTACAATAGTGGATACAGCTTACTACCGCCGTCTCAACAACGATGCAGGCTGGACATGATCCGGTTCAACCCAATTATTTGGGATCGGATCATGACATATTTTTAGTGGTGGCCCATGCAGGTCAGAACAACAACTTAGGAAAACATACCTAGAAACAATTAGAACACTAGAACATTGATTTGTCACAACATAGGTCCGAATTATATATATATATTTGTTTGATTATAGACTGGTAGGATACCTTGTTTATGTTTGCATCCTAAACCTTCCAGAGTATGGCCAAAGAAAAGACCACTCGTTCCGGCCCTGCTGGCGAAGAGGTCCATCATCGGTCATACTTGGACCCATACCCATCTTTGAGACTATAACTGCCCTATTACTATCTCAGGCCACAAATTCTTAACACCCTTGTTTGTGATGCCCTTGCCCAACTATGATGTAGTCCTAGGGATAGACTGGTTAAGTGAGCAGCATGCGCTGATAGATTGTCATAGAGGATGTGTAATCTTCAGCCCACCAGGAGAACCGGAGTTTGAAATCTCTCGAGCTCCGGAAGCCATGAAGAGTGTTACCTACTCCTCTATCACCGAAGAACTCGGGCCTCCTTACCCTATTATAGCGGAATTCATGGACGTCTTTTCAGATAGTCTTCCAGGATTGCCGCCAGATCGAGGTGTGGAATTCACCATCGACCTAGTACCCGGCTCTTTCCCTATTTCTCGGGGATGCTACATAGTCAACCCGAAGGAGGCCAAGGAGATGAAGGACCAGATCAATGAACTGAAGGCTCTGGGATTTATTCGAGACGGAGCTTCACCCTGGGGAGCACATGTCTTGTTTGTGCCCAAAAAGGACGGAACAGTACGGATGTGCATCGACTATCGGGCACTGAACAATATCACCATCAAGAACAAGTACCCTCTGCCCCAGATCGATGACCTATTTGATCAATTGAGCGAAGCCAAGGTGTTTTCGAAGATTGATCTTAGATCTGGCTACCATCAGATCAGGGTCAGGAAGGAAGATATTCCCAAGACAGTATTCAACACCAAGTATGGGCAGTTTAAATTCTTGGTCATGTCGTTTGGACTGACGAATGCTCCTGCGGTGTTCATGAACCTTATGAACAAGGTTTTCCATGAATACCTAGATCAAATTGTCGTTGTCTTCATCGATGACATTCTGATCTATTCAAAGACGGAAGAGGAGCACGAAGAGCACATCAGGAAAGTTCTGGAAACTTTGAGGAAGAAGAAGCTGTATGGTAAGCTTTTCAAATGTGAATTCTTTCTAGACAAGGTGAATTTCTTTGGCCATGTTGTCACAGGAGAAGGAATTTCGGTGGATTCGAAGAAGATAGCCGTTGTTGAGAAGTGGTCTACCCCAAGCTCAGTTGCTGAAATCAGGAGTTTCTTGGGCTTGGCTGGCTACTACCGGAAGTTCGTGAAGGATTGTGCCAGAATTGCTGAGCCGATGACGAAGCTCACTCGGAAGAATGAAGAGTTCATCTGGACGGAAGATTACCAGGCATCATTTGAGGAGCTGAAGAAGAGACTTACCACTACACCAATCCTTGCACTACCCGCAGGAACTGGTGGTTTCTCAATCTACAGTGATGTCTCAGGTAAAGGACTAGGTTGCGTTCTTCAACAACATGGAAAAGTGATTGCTTATGCATCTAGGCAATTACGGACTCATGAGAATAACTATCCTACACATGATCTGGAGCTTGCGGCAGTCATTTTTGCTTTGAAGCTATGGAAGCATTATCTATATGGAGAGAGAGTGGAAATATATACAGACCACAAAAGTCTGAAGTATGTTTTCACTCAGAAGGAGCTGAGCATGAGGCAAAGAAGATGGCTGGAGCTGATGAAGGATTTTGACATCGATCTACAGTACCACCCGGGTAAGGCTAATGTGGTCGCAGATACACTTAGTCGATACCCTATGGCGATGTTTTTGACCAAGGAGCGGCACCTGCTAGAGGACATCGAGAAGCTTGGACTGGAGATTATACTGCCTGGAAGGAAGGAGCTGGATGCTGATTCATTATTGATGAAGTTGCAAGTGAGCTCGAGTCTGATGGACAAAATCAAGGAGACGCAGTTTCAAGACGAGACACTTTGCAAACTTAGAGATCAAGTGTTGGAAGAAACACTTGAGGGTTTCTCAATCGCCAGCGATGGAGTACTGAAGAATGGTATGAGGCTCTGCGTAGCATCTGGCGAACTGAGGAATGAGCTGATGAAGGAAGCACACCAGTCACAATATTCTATACATCCTGGAGCTAACAAGATGTATCGGGATATGCGTACCATTGTTTGGTGGTTTGGAATGAAGAAAGACGTGGCCAGGTATGTTGCTAGATGTTTAATTTGTCAACAAGTGAAGGCTAGCAGACAGAGACCCGCAGGACTTCTATAGCCACTGGACATTCCGGAGTGGAAGTGGGAGCACATCACAATGGACTTCGTGTCAGGACTGCCTCGTTCCCAAGGAGGGAAGGACGCCATTTGGGTTATAGTGGACCGACTGACCAAGTCAGCTCACTTTATCCCCTTCAAAGTTGGTTTATCCATCGAAAAGTTGGCGGTACTATACATGCGACATATCTACCGGATTCATGGAGTACCGGTAAGCATTGTATCTGACCGAGACACTCGTTTTACCTCTCACTCTTGGAAAAGTTTGCATGACAGCCTGGGGACACAATTGAAGTTCAGCACTGCCTATCACTCCCAGACAGATGGACAATCAGAGAGGACAATCCAGACGCTTGAAGACATGCCGAGATTTTGCGTCTTGGAGTTTGGAGGGTCTTAGGAAGATCATTTGCACTTGGTAGAGTTCTCTTACAACAACAGCTACCAAGCCAGCATTGTATGACCCCATTTGAAGCTCTCTATGGACGTCGTTGTTGTACACCACTTGCATGGGACGACGTAGGAGAAAGAGTACTGCTGGGTCCAGAGATGGTGACTGACGCAGCAGAGAAGGTGAATGTAAGCTCAGGATTACCCAAGACAGACAGAAGCATTGGGTTGATAGTAGTCATCGACCAGTGGAGTTTGAAGAAGGAGATAGCGTTTCTGTGAAGTTCTCCTACCAGAGGAACGATCAGTTTTGATGGAGCTGGGAAATTGAGGCCAGGTACATCAGGCCATTTGAAGTTTTAAGACGAGTTGGAAAAGTAGCGTACCAGTTAGCTCTACCAGCTAATCTTGAGAGTGTGCACAACGTCTTCTACGTATCACATCTCAGACGCTACATTCCGGATCCGAGTCATATTTTGGATAATTCAGAGCTGAAGATTGGACTCAACCTTTCAGTGCCAGAGAAACCAGTAGCAAGCGTAGTCAGAGGTGAGAAGAAGATCAGAAAATTTGAGCCATCACATAACTCCTATTTCTTATCTTTTCGTTCTAAACTTGACTGATGCTGCTAAGTTAGCCTAGTTTTGCAAGCAATTTCTTTATCAAGCTTGATCATGACAGTATTTTATTGGGTGCACCCACTAATATATTGTCTAATCAGGACCGGTGCATGATGGTCTGATCAACCTCGTGTACTTTGGTTCGCTTTTGTATTTTCGGCATTGATAATATGATAAATGAAACTTGTCCCTAAACCGTCTCATCCACGACTGCCTTGGAAATTCTTATTGTTAGACCTGAGTTACGGGTACAGTAATCGTACCAACTTGACCTGAGATAATTCCTACCCTACTCCTTAAATTTCGAGGACGAAATTCTCTAAGGAGGAAAGATTGTGAAACCCAAAATTTATTTAATTATTGATTTATAGTGTAAATTTTAGTTTATTAATAATAATAATAATATTATTATTATTACCATTATTATTATTATTATATAATATTATTACTATTATGAGTTCGAAATTATTTTCAAAATAATAATTTGGTTTTTGTTTGCGAGACCGAGCCTGGACCAGCTTCCCGAAACCCAATTCCGATCTGAACCCATTCTCTTTTATTTGAAATCCTGATTACTATTTATAAAAAAAATATTTCTTAACCCATTGGCCTGGTCACCCACGACCAGGCCATTCACGCCCTATTCCAAAGGATCCACCTCTCCCTACTTTTACTCCCCCTTACATATTCCCAGCACACTTCTTTCCCCTTCCCCCTTAAGAACACACACACAACCACCTTTTCCACTACTTCACCTCACTTTTCCCCTCTTCCCAACCTTCACTCCCAACTCAACTCTCCCCGAGCTCCCTCTCGGCCGTGCCCGATGCCGACTCCCGAGTCCCGGCTTCCTCCAGCAAGCCCAGCGTGCCCCAGCGCCCTCCGGGACACTCGCCCCATCCGAAATCCCGCGGCTTCCCCGCACCCCCGCCGACCCGATCCTCGGACTCGCGCCCCAGGCCGCGTCCCCGGTCCCGATCCGCCCCTGGCCGACCCCTCCAGCCGGCGCACCACCTCCCAAGGCCGATCCCGACGTCGGCGCCACCGTCGCCCGCCTTTCCCAGGCCGCCCGACCCCCTTGCGTGCGCGTGACCGATCCATCCAGCTGTTGTCCAGAGTTTTCTGTCTCCGGCGAGCTTCTCTACGCGACCCGTTGTCCGATCCCGAGCTTCGGTTACGTTTACGCAGCCGTACCCCGGCGAGGCGTGTCCCGAGTCCGAGGCAACCCTTCGGATTCCGTCGATTTGGGTAATTTCTGGATAATCACAGTAGTTCGTTCCTCCCAACGTGTCTGTGATGATAAATTGGTCCTCGAATTCTCTTCGGGAATTCGGTTTTCTGTTACGTTATGGTTTCCGGGAATTTCGGAACCATCCTTGACATTTTTGTTCTGTAGTTTTAGTTGCTGTTGATTTCGGGTTTTTCCCGAGAACTCTTCGGAAAGATTTCTGATGGTTGGGATTATTTCGGGATTTTCGAACTTTCTTCGGAAACATCCTGGATTTTATTTTGGACGTTTCTGTGGATTGGTTTTTGGATTTCAGAATTTCGAGATTTCCGATTTATTTCGGGTTTTCTGATTAGGCTTCGGGAATGATTTCTGTGATTATATTTTCTATAAAATGGGTTCTCCCTGGTTTGGGATATTTGTTGGAATTGTTGGCACATTTTTCCAGTTTTGGGTTGTCCCGAATATAGAGGGAATGCTGCCCAAATTTTTATAAAATTTTATAATATAATTTTAAAATGGTTTTTCGTAAAAGAATATTATTTTGGATTTTTTTGGGCGACGACCGTATTGGTCAATGGGCCCTGTCCTGGCTAAGTGCAAACGAAACCGGCTTCGTCCGGACGTTGAGGCATTAGCCTATATGACGATTGGACCAATATCTGAGACTCACTATTAAATTTATTTTAATTATTAGTTTTATTTATAATTAAATTGTAGGAGAGATTTCAGGACTAACCCAGGTCTATTTCTTATTTAAATTCAATAATTTGTAAGGGCATATGCCCATCTTTTCTATTTTTTTCTCTGTGGCCTGTAATTATTGTAGCGTAGTTTTTCTTTCATTTTCTGGTTTTGCTGGTTTTTAGCGTAAACGCGTAAAACTAAAATAAATATTATTTTGATATAGAAAAATTAATGAGATTTTTTCTCACATTAAAATTTACAAGTTTGTAATATTTAAACAAAGATCATGTTTTCTCATTAAACAAGAAATTTAGTTTTATATGTATAATTACGAAAAATACAAAGTTTTAACCAATTAAATTGGTAACTACGAGTTTTCCAAAATAAAAAGTTAAATTGATCTTTCTCTCGTAATTAATTACAACGCACCCGATAATCGAGATTTGTTGTGATAGCGTAATCCAAGATTAAAATCTGACTTGGACCTGCTACTAGAGATTGCAACTAGCACACCTAGCTTGGTTTCACAATGGTTCTAAGTCAAGTTCTCCAACTGTAGGGCCTCGGAGACGAACCTAGCATCTTCCCGGAACCAACACCGTTTCCAGTCGTAAACAAAGGCAAGTACATTTTGTGTTAGTTTACAATTATTTAATAATCATTTTATTGCAAGTTTAAACCACGATGCAACACGGAACTCACTCTGAGAGCACTGACTGTAACTACTGTAACTACTGTAACTGTTTGGGGACAGGGGGAGTAGTGTAATGAGTATGACCACATCCAAAGTAATAATTTATAACTGTATTAGCTTACCCCTCACACACACGGGGATAAGCCATATCATTCACTGTACAACCCAAGCCGGTCATATTCATTGCCTATTCACATCACAATATTTTAACTGCTAGAGAACTGTTTATTTTCAAATTGTTTAAAAGTGCATGATTCTATTATTATTTCAATTGTTAGATTATCATGAATTATACTTTGCTCCCTCCTGACTGGAGATAACATTTTTAGGAGATTTTGAGGATGCTGAGCTGTTATACAACAGCTATTATGACCCAGTTCTGTACCATGTGGTGTTGCCAGAGTCCCCATTGGAGGACGTCGGACCTGAGGCTGACGAACCGAACGCTTAGCTAGATTTTCTGTTTCCAGATTTATTGTTTTAGAATTTTGTTATTTGAATTCAGCATTCTTTTCAGTTCTTTTACTTTCCAGTTGTATTATTCAAAAGTTGAATAAAGTTTTAAATTCTCGAATATTGAGTTGTGACAAATATTTAGATGTTGTTGTGATTACCTGCAATAGTGGATACAGCTTACTGCCGCCGTCTCAACAATGGTGCAGGCTAGGCATGATCCGGTTTGACCCAATTATTTGGGATCGGGTCGTGACAGACAATACGAATTATAATCGGATCGCACGATGTGCGACTTCGGTAAAGAGTTGGTTAATGTGGGTAAATAGTGCCTAAGATGTAGTTGGTTATGTTACGGCAAAACTCATTCGAATACGACTGAAACACGCAGAAATTTAGAAGGCGTGATCGTATGACTCGAGGGTTCGTTGTTGGATAATCGGTAACTCGGTTACGCGATCAAAGCGTAATGGAATGCAACGAATCGAGAAACGATTCGAGACGTACAAAAATGTTTATGGAGAACTTGGACGTATGCAATGCAAGTTGTCAACGTTAAAACAGAATCAAAGTTGACCCTTACGCTATCGAAATTGATACGACGTATCGAGATCGATACGTAAGGAAACGTAAGCACGATGTGAGAATACAAAATGGAGTGTGCCTCGCGCTATCAAAATTTTGTAAATAAAAATACGAGAATGAACGAACTGGTTGATCATGAACTTTGTGATTGATCAAGACGAGACTATAAGTCATCGACGATTGTTCGACGTGTATAGCATCTCGTGTGTCGACCGCAAATAAGATAGACTCTAACTCAATGCGAGGAGATGCTTCGTGAAAAGCGTAATCATCGACGGTAGTGCATGGTTTTACTCGGAGGATAGTTGCGCATCAGTTGCGCCAATAGAAATATTTTTGTCCAAAATTGGGTAGTCGCATAGAAATCGTCGGAACGTGATTTGGCTCCGAAATAAGATATAGCATGGTTCGTAGTAAACTGTCCTTCGTTTATGATCCATAATTATTGAGCGTAGCTTCAGGACAGCTGACCCTAGAAGATTGACCACCAAATCAAATTGAATGTTGCAGACCGTAAGATGATCCATACGATGTCGCATATGAAATTGCATCGAGAAATAAAATGTGATGTATGTTGACGATAAGTCTAGACGATCAAAAATTGTTGGAACAGCTTTGATTGAGAATGATGTAGCTAGATTTTGAGTATTCATCGGATGAGTGCTTGAATGGTTATGTTGGTCGACGATCGAACTAGAAGTTCACCAATGAACTTAGCGATGTGAATAGGTGATTGAGAGAAATGTGCTTTGCACGAGAGAGAACGATAAGAGAATGACTTACAAGTTATGTCGTTAGATTTGGATTCACCTTGCAATTGAGCTTGCGTGAATCGAACTTATATTCGATGTTGCGAGACGAATAAGTTGGGAATTTGGCTAGTGAATTCCTACTCGTTAGGAATCGAACGTAAGATGCATCGTAGAGACTTTGAGTCAAAGCGATTGTTGCTTTGAGCACCGTCGCCTAGATGTAAACTGTTGTGTTGAATAGATTATGGCCTTTGTGCAATGTCAATTTAAAAGTTACGTCAGAAGGATTTAAGAACGGTGTCTAGGAAAGTCACCTAGCGGATGTAGTCCTGAATGTTGATGCTTTTGCAAGTCAACAAAAGAGAATTATGTCGAAATAAGTTATGAAGTAAAACTTCAAAAATAGTTGGGTAGCGACGTAGAATGTAAGGCGTTGCGGAGACTCGTTGTGATCGGATGCACGACGGCTTGATGCGACGCATAGAATTGATAGTCCTGATAAAACTTACGAAGTGAGAAATACGATTTTCAATCACGTCGCGTGCAGTGACTTTATTGAATGAATCACCTATGTATCGAATATAGGCATGAGATAAAATTTTGGGAACAGTTGCTAAAGATAAGTTCGATAGGGAGTATGAGATGGCAAGCATAGGATTAAAATTTACCTGTCAGCTTTGTTCCAATTTGCTACCACTGGACTTGGTCGAAATACATATATCTTTGGGACGCCTTGAATATAGGTACGGATCCAAATCGAGTTGTATACAAAATTCAAATCGAGCGAAGAAAAGACTTTGGAATATTAATGAAAAGCTTGCAAGATAGTGTGAAACTGAACAACATTGGTGGGACGAGATCGTGAAACGATCTATAAAACACTTAATCGGAGTATTGGTTTTGGTTCGAGGACGAACCTTATTTTGAGTGGTATATTCTGTAATGTCCCGCTCCGCACGGCGCATTATGCTGAGACGTTGACTCAAAGAGTCGCGTTGACCGAATGAAATGTATCGATACGAATCGATACGAGAGTTAAGTTATCCCGAGCAATGCATCGAACTAAGTCGATACGAAGAGTTGCATCGTCCTAAAGAAATGTATCGAGTTGAATCGATGTGAAGCGTCGCATTGCCCTGAAGGATAAGTGTGTTGAGATGGCTCGAAGATTCTAAGAAATCGAATCGACCAAGGTGCAAGTCCGAATCGATACAAGTATTGATTTTATTTGGTTTCATGTGCAGGCTATCTATTTACGCTGAAATATTAGAGGTCGATATTTTGCCTCATTCGTAACCGGTTCGCAAAACCCAAACCACCGCCTTACAATGGATTGGAACTTGGGCACGGTAGGCCGGAATCGATCGAGTAGTTGAATGAAGCACGAAGTGCTCGAATGGCTAAGTCAAGAGAGTTGGCCATGCAACGAAGTTATAAAATCGAGCCGCGTCGGTTCGACGAAACGATAAGGTGTATCGACTCAAGGTGGGAGGATTGACTCTTCTTTTTACTCCTTCATGCCTAAGTCATAATATATCATCATTGTATGCTAAGTTAACCTATCGACGCCACGGACGTGGTTCGATCGAAAGATAAATCATAGTGTGTGTCGAACACTAGTTAGAATAATTAAAATGAAACGTGCATCAAATGCACGAGTTGCTATGGAACATTGGATATCGTAAAAGCGAGCGCCTCGGTACGCAAGCCGCAAGAACATGGGATAACTGTATTCGGTGAGTGCCTTTGTGCACAAGCCATTCCGTGCCTTCGTGCACGAGTTAGAAAGGCTAGCACATTGAAAGAAAATATAGGCGATTGCCCTAGTGCACGAGCCAGGTACATTGAACACTAAGGAATAGAACATGGAAATACGGCTTCGATGCGTGCAGCATGTGCACGACGCGAAGAAAAGATGATAAATGTGTCAAAACGTGACTACGTGCACAAGATCATAAAAGATGGCTTCGTTGCGAAAGAATACAGTTATGGCATGAATGTGACGGAACTGTCAGATATGACATGATGCCTCGAAAGGTGTTCAGGACCTTCAGGTCATTCGGTTGACGAAATTGAGTTGGGGCATGATGCCATTGAACGTTGAAACAAAGTATGAAATGTAAGAACATAGAAAGTTAATGGAAAGAAATATGAGATGATAAAATCTTAGTCTCGGACTCAAGACTATATTTGGTTGTTTAAATAATAGGACGTTGCATGGTCGAATGGACTTGAGATAATTGTGATAATCTTCCATTCATGGAACGTTCCCTCCAAACGGGCTGCCCAGGGCACCGAGACCGTTCGGCCTAGGAGGGATATAATATTTGATGGACGCTCGTCTGTAATACGACTAGCCATCGGTTATAGATGTAAAAAGCCACAAATGATGGTATGCACGCGATATGTTTCGGTTGTTTGAGATAGTAAACCAACCCGTGAAACGCCGGGCTACCCAAATTCGAGAAAGAAAAGAAAGAGAGAAGAAAAAAAAAAAAGAGAGAAGAAAGAAAGAAAGAAAAGAAAGAGAGAAAAGAAAACGAGAAACGCCTTTAGTCTATTCTGGCACGGATACACCAACGACCTTTCCATATAGTTAAGGGACGATGGATTGAAAATACAGGTACGTATATGTCCTGCACACAAAGATCCTGCATAGAGACCACTTATAACATGACAGGGAAGGAATGGGGCGTATTCACCTTACGTCAGTGCAAGGACGAGTGCGTCTATGTGGTAAGAAGTCGCGCCATGAAACAAATACGAGATTGCTTGCCTGCTTGCCTATTCAATTCGAATAACATGCTTGCCATGATAACATGCTTTATCGCTTTCAAATATCCCATGAAATCGACTCTAAGGAGAATATAGCAAGATCATAAGCTAAGTTGCATGATTGAACATAAATACTAAAATGTCGGCTTAAAAGAAAGGTCTTTTCATCAGTACATGTGAGGACGAACGTACTGATCCCCCACCAGCTTTCATGTAGGGTGCAGGGAATGGATTGCTCGCAGCGAAGCTTCGCTTGATCGTGGAAGGCATTTAATACCGTCGCGCTTGAAGCATGTGATCGCATTGACGTTCGGACTTGCAACATGATTGATACGGTCGAGATATAGAAGGCATGATGTATGGAACGATGAAATCCTTTGTGGGCAAGAGAGAACCTGAGTGTTATATCCAATCTGGCATATATTGTTGGGCTATTGAAAGCCTTTGTAATCTCAGTTCGAATATCAATAAAGAAAAACGTTTCGTATACTCTATTTTTCTTTTGTTGTTAATATCAACTCAAAGATAACCATTTGAGAACTTGTCATCTAGTCTTGCACGAGCGCAACTCCAGGCTCGTGCGACATCATGCCCCCTCCGAGGACGATGATTCGGGTGATTCCGGGTCGGGGCGTGACACCAACAGCTGGCTCGGAAAGATTTTTGTTGTGGCATGTACATGCCCAATCCGCTAAGCTGTACAGGTAGAGGCCACAGACACTGGATGGAGGCTCGAGGGGTGCTCGACAGGAGGTGGATCGTCGAGAACTTGTTGAGGAGGGGCTTCTAGGTGCTTTGAGGGATACGGAGGATTCGGTTCGTCGCGACAAAGCGACGGATGGTGGTGAGTCAAAGATTGAGGGTCAGTCTGCCGGTCCCATGACAGCTGGTCGGTCTCCAGGTGGGGGTGCTCTACGGATCCGATTTTGGCGACGGGTGGTTTGCCAAAGATTAACGAAGCGACATCGGTTTTAGCAGTTCGAAGCCAGGAAGGAGATCAAGGTTTGTAGCAAACTCAATCTGAGGCGGAAGCATCATCATTCACACAGTTCAGGGGGAGCTGTGGGTCATCGACGGCATGCACAGTGTGTAATGTTCTGCTCGAGAACGCATGTGTATGGGGGAGCTTCAAGTTCAGACACGAAGGTGGACAGGTTCAGGAGTTCGAATCTCAGGAGGACACCACAGTCTGCTTGGTTTGCCAACCAAGGATAAAGAAGCTCGTCGGAACGTTAACACTTTCCGGTGGAAGACAGAAGTCGGGGACAGGCAGCCGAGACTTGCGGTGAGGCTGATCGTCAAGGACTTCGGTCTTGATCGTATTATTGATATCAGCAGGATCCCAGTAGTGCAAGAGGTGCTACACATGGCAACTAACGTCGACGTGACGGTCGAGGAGCTGGAGACGAAGAAAGATGCAAAGTAGCTCGGGGGATCGAAGATCAGTGGCATGGGGGAGCAGGAACTCTGTCGCATGACGATAGGCAGGGAGGCCAGTTGAGAAGCCATGGGGTCAACATCCTCTCATCAAACTAGAGGGGGAGATTGTTGGAGTCCAGTATAGATTTGGTAATAGCATATTTATGGAGTCCAAATCTGATTAAATA
The DNA here is from genome assembly GCA_029216955.1 of Iris pallida. Taxonomy (NCBI): domain Eukaryota; kingdom Viridiplantae; phylum Streptophyta; class Magnoliopsida; order Asparagales; family Iridaceae; genus Iris; species Iris pallida. The sequence continues at coordinate 33,201,828 of JANAVB010007399.1, forward strand.
TTGATTTAATTTGATTTGGATGTCCATAATTAGTGCTGGGCTATTTTAGATATAATAGGATTCTTATTTGAGGGTTTCCTATTTAAGAGATCCTATTATAAATCTAAAATAGGATGTTGATAGGCTATTTTAGGTGTAGTAGGATTCTTATTTGAGGGCTTCCTATTTAAGAAATCCTATTATGACCTAAAATAGGTTTTTCGCATCCTATATATATGGGGTGAGGGTAGAGGCACAAAGCACATCACAAAAAGTGGATATTCGAGGTGCTCGTCCACAGAAAATCTAAGAAAAAGTTTCGCACTTTGCTCTTAGGACCATCCAAGACAGAAGGAAGAAGAGATCTAATCGAGGGGTCGTCAACTTCGGTTAGGGAGATTGCTACGGGTTGGTGAGCGATTTTAATTGTAATCTTTCTTTTCTTCATGAGTGCGGTGAGGGGGTTGAACCTATTAGGGCAAAGGGTTCAACATTAGTTTTTGTCAATCGTGTTATTTCATCTGAGTTATAGAGATTGATATTTGTCCAGGCGACGTAGTCACCGCCATATACATGTCTTTATCTGTGCTTGGTGTCCGTTTGACGGGGGTTGGTTATTTCAGGTGGGTTGTCCTAAGTTTTCGCTGCGGCAACGTCTCAGACACGGTATCGAAGCGCAAGAGGGCGTATCCGATTCCCAACATTGATGAGTAATTTTGGTTCGTTTATTTCCCTTTTGAGATGGGGTTTACCATTTATGTGGCATATTGGCCAAAATGACAAAATAAAAGACATCATTTGGCTCTCTATGTTGCTGTTCTCACCATATAAAAATGTCTGAAAATGACCAAACCGAACCTTCATGAACAGTTAGTACGTTTTCTATGTTTGCCATTTAACACCAATCTAAACGACCTATGTGAATGTACAAATTTAATATGTTTCCCATTTAACACCAATCTAGACGACCTATATGAATGTACAAATTTAAATGTCAAAGTTAATCATAGAGATATGTGAGTGCTTTAGTTGGTATGGTAGCTGAAGAAATATTCTTTTGACGGCAAATAGGTTCGCATTAACATGTGTCAATGCTAAGCAAATAGGTTCGCATTAACATGTGTCAATGCTAAGCCTTTCTTGAACAAGGATTTCTAAAATTGAGTTTTTTTTTCCTATTTGACATTGTACTATAAGAAAATTTCTATTTTACTGACAAAATTTCTACCTAAAAATTATATATATATATATATATATATATATATATATATATATATATATATATATTAGGGTTGTGCACAATTAAGTCAAACCGACCAAATCGAACCAAGCCAAACCGAATCGATTGGTATTAAACCGAATCGATAGTTCAGTTAGTTTGGTTTGGCTTCAATTTTTTCAAAACCGACCGATTCGGTTCGGTTCACGGTTTGGTTATGCCAAAAACCGACTAAATCGAACCGAACCGAACCAAATCCTTTTTAAATAATTAGGGTTGGCCGGTTGGGTATGGGTTCATTGGGTTGTATTATACCAGTTTGGTTCATTTATTCACATTACAGCCATTTATCAAGTTGAAGTTGAAAGAGCTCTCTCTCTAGTCTCAAAGAGGAGTGCTTCCGGCTCATATTCTTTTCTAATTGCTCCTGTGCACATGGAAGGGACTTTTGGTTGAATGTATATTATTTTTTTATATGTATAATTGGCATTTTTCTCCACCTGCAAAGTGCAAGTTGAATTGAAGCTGCTTAATTGTATTTACTGTTGCAAAGTACAAGTTGACTGAGGCTTCACAAAAAAGAAGAAGCATACAGTCTATTTTTTTATGTGATCAAAACCGACCAAGTCGAACCAATCCAAACCGAACCAAGTCGGTCGGTTTCAAAACCGAACCGACCATTTGGTTGGTTTGGTTCGGTTTTGTTTATTTTCAAACCGATTATCTTCGGTTCGACTTCGATTGGGTCCAAATAGGTCGACCACCGACCGATGCACACCCCTAATATATATATATATATATATATATATATATATATATTTCAATGGTTCTCAATTTCTATCCTACGTGTAGAGTATAAGATGGTCAATTTAATGATTTAGTCTGAAGGAAGTACCCCGCTTTTATTATCATAATTCAATGTACATCCCACTCAATTACTATAATGTACGAAACCTTTCACTTTTGACGAAAATCGTCAATAAGTGATTGTCAACTCCTTTGACTAATATTTTAGAACAAATATCCTCCATGTCATCACCATTTTCTCCGCACGCCAAATCCCCCCTCCCCCACCGCACGCGCCTCCTGCTCCCTTCTTCCCTCCGCGGGCAGCTGGAGCCGCCCCCTCCCCCACCCCACACCCCTCTCCTCCCCCCACCTCCTCTTTCTCCGGCATCCCTTCTCTCTTCTATCCCCTGCGACGGCAGCCGGAGGGGGACATGCAGCGGCAGCGGCAACGACAAGTAGCGCTAACAGTGGCAGTAAGCAGTGGCAATAAGTGATGGCAGCGACAACTACGACAGCGGCTCCGCCGACGCACGACGGAGAGGGGGGCAGCAGGGGCGCGTGCTACGGGGAGCAGGGCAGCAGGGGGCGCACGGTGGGGAGAGGGTCAACAGGGAGCACGCGGGAAAGAAGAAAAATGGAGATATTTTGTTCCTAAAATATTGGTCAAAGGAGTTGACTGTCGGTCATAGACGATTTTCGTCCAAAATGGAGGTTTATGGTAATTTGATGAGGTGCACCTTGAATTATGATAATAAAAGTAATGTGCAACCCAAAAAGTTTCTATTTTTACTATGTTTAATCTGTCAAATTTTTAATAGTTATAGATATGTGCAAAACTGTCCAAATTTTGAAAGTCTAAGACCACAAAAATAGTGATAGCTTTTGTGTAATACTTTTAGCATTGACCTATTAAAATGATGGCAACTACGAGGTGTATTATGTGATTTTGGTGAGATTGGGGTTATGTGTGTCTTAGAAATGGATTGGAGGTGATAGAAAAAGTTGGTGGCATAAGCATGAATTTGGAATATATTTTCGGTGGCTTAAGAAAAGTTTAGGCTTCTTCGTAGAGATTTTTTTTTTTCTAAACATGTCCTTATCTATATATATTATTTAAAATTGTTCATAAAATTTATAAGAGGAGTTAGGTAATTATGTGTAAAAAAAAAGGGTTATCATTTGCTCCTTCCAAGTAGTTTTGCATGATTTTTTTTTTTTGCCCATTGCTTAGTAAAATATTACATAATCTATACTACTATATATAAGAAAAGTTGTCTTTACCATAAATATCTTATTCTAAATATACCGTTAAGTAATTTTACTAATTAAAATTTTTCATAAAATTCAATAAAGACAGCTTGGTAATTACGTGCAAAAAATAATAAAAACTGAAAATTGCTGAGAAACCCAATTTCGGGGTTGCTTTTATGAAAAATTCACCCGCAGGATGTGTTTTATGAATTGCCCAGAATTATATATTTCCACGTTAACTATTCCAAGATTTCCTTTAGATGCTCTGTATTTACAAAATTAATACCATAACTACCCCTCCGCACAAACTTAGATTTGGATTGCAATTCTCGTCTTCTTCTTCTTCTTCTTCTTCTTCTTCTTCTTCTTCACGAGAGATCTGAATTCCATTGCTCTCATCTTCAGCAGAGATCGCAAAGATCGTTCGTAGTTCATCGTACTTTTTTTTTTAGTCGAACTCCGATCATCGCTCATCTTCTTCTTCTTCTTCTTCTTCTTCTTCTTTTCCGACAATTAGGTCAATTATGGAGAGAAGATCTTCTTATTTTCCATAAGAGTTGGCATCATTTTGAAAGAAGAACGAAAACTCTTGAATCTTTATTCATGTCACATTTCTTTCCACAAAATAAAAAATAAAAAATTAGGTTTATGTCAACTGTTCTCCGTCGATATAACACGAAGAATAGTCATTCTCCTGCATTTTTACAAGGAGAATGCCATTCTCCGTGTAAATTAACACGAAGAATGTCATTCTCCTGTGTTTTAACATTTGAATGATTATTCTCCGTGTCATTTAGCACGGAGAATGGCCATTCTACGTGTAATTTAGCACGGAGAATGGCCGTTCTCCGTGTTAAATGACATGAAGAATGGTCATTCTCCTACGTTTTAACATTGGGAATGGCCATTCTCCGTGTAAATTAACACGGAGAATGCTATTCTCCTGCATTTTAATACTGGAATAACCATTCTACGTCTTAAATTACACGGAGAATGGCCATTCTCCGTGTAAATTAAGACGGAGAATGGCCATTCTCCGTGTAATTTAGCACGGAGAATGGTCATTCTCCGTGTAAATTAAGACAGAAAATGCCATTCTCTGTGTAAATTAAGACGGAGAATGCCATTCTCCGTGTTACTAACACAGAGAATGGTCATTCTTCGTGTAAATTAAGACGAGAATGCCATTCTCCGTGTTACTAACACAGAGAATGGTCATTCTCCGTGTAAATTAAGACGGAGAATGCCATTCTCCGTGTTACTAACATGGAGAATGACCACCCTCATGCAAAATTAACATTCTTCGTGTTCTAACACGGAGAATGGCCATTCTCCTGCATTTTATGGTCAGTTGAAACTTTGGAGGGCCATAACTTTTGACTGGGAGGTCGAAACGAGGTCCGATTTGTCATAAAATGAGCGTATCTTCGAGGAGCCTGAGATTAATAGCTTCTTTGTTAGTCGGCCTTCCAAAATTTTAGAATCGCAAAAAATGATGTTTGGACCTCCGTTTTAATACTTTTGCCGTTTGTCTTGGTCTTTCCAAAATTTTCTTACGAGCTTTTGAAGATTTTTGAGGAGAAAACCTAGATTCGAAAGTGAGCAGCGTATGGAAGAAGATGAAGTATCAAAACATTTTTTTAAGAGTAGTTTCGTGGGTGTTTTCAATAAATTAGAAGGAAGGACAAAAAGGTCATTCAGAACCCTCTTTATATATTTTTTGCTAATTCTAGGCACGCGATGAAATGTTATTGTGCGGTGAATTTTTCATAAAACTTTTTCATTTTTTGGGCATTTCATAAATTTTCTCTAATAAAAATATAATTTGCTTTTTTGGTGCCTTTTGCTCTTTACAAGTACAGAAACGGCTTGGATTTTTCATATATGTTTAAATAGTTGTAAAAGTTTTAAATTATTTTTACATAAGGATATACATATGGCACGTATTGTTGGTAGTTAATTATAATAATTTATTTTTTATTAATTAGTGTGTGATATACAAACGGCTTGGACGGCTCATTTTTGAGCCATTTCCAAGCCACATTATAATAGTAGAGATATGTGATTGCTCGACATAGCTTGATAAGCAACTTCGATAAGAATTTTGCAAATTTTTCAAGTCAATTCATAATATTAGTATATTATCTGTTGTGAATTTTGAGTGTGAGTTTATCCACTAAGGGAGAGTTTATCATGCAAATTTTATGAAGAGTTTCTCAGGGTCGATATAATTGTAATTGACTTGATCAAGAAATACAAATGATACTCTAATGGAGACTCTGCCGAATTTTTTTTCAAAATCCGGAGATTATTATTTCTCGATCCAAAAACGGCCATATATAATTTGAACCAAAAACTTAGGATTAGTCGAGTATTTAAATTGAATTATGCTACGGTAGCTTGATAACCCTAAAAATCATAGGAGTCAATACCCAAGACTTTAAGACGCATAGGACAAGAAAGTGAAACTAAATCCTCAAGTCAAATTATTCAGAATGCATGGTTAGTTGATGCTTTGAGTATTCTTTAGTATGGTGTCTTCGTATCATGTTGTTTCCTCTGCATACATTGAGTGAAATTCTGTAGGTTGATTTTTGTGGTTGCTAGGTTGCACCATAGGGAGGGGAAGAATATTAGGGTCACACGGAATGAAATCTTTTCAATATAATTTACAACCAAAATCTGACCAGTAGTACTTTTTTGTATGGCCTTTTAAAGAGATGTATGAGACTTATCTCATTTTCCTATACTGAACTTGCTCTAGACCTCCTTAACCAAGCTTGTGTCGAGTAAGTTAACTTGATCACACATCAATTAATATTATTAACTCGATCTAATATCAATTAAGATTAATAATTAATTCATCTTTAGTCCAGAACTTATGTGGGACTGGTTCTAAGCATCATGTTAGCCCTAACCACCACCTCGTCCCGGGTAAATAGGATTATTGTCGAGAACTAGTCTTGTGTGATCCATAATATTATTACAAAATTTATTGCTTTTAATAAATAAAAAATGTTACATTAGCTATCGATGAGAGGAATTTTCAAAATTAACTCGAAATATATAGCTAGATTCGCTTACCGCGTATTAAATGGAAGATAAATGAGGCCGAGTTTTAAAAGGAACATTAAAATTTAGTTTTTACATAAATTTGTATAATTGGGACTATATGGAGACAATCGAGTGTGAAGTTGTCATCATTTAGTATCGAGTCTAAATCGTGTCGAGAGCAATTATTAGTCTTTGGCTACAATAAAACGTTAAATGGTGTAAATGACCCAATATCAAAAGGTGGTATTATTGAGCGTGCATAACCTAGTACGATAGTTAAATTTACTTCAAAGTATGTATGTATGGCACATTGGGTCCAAAAAATAAATTTTTGACTAACTTAGACTAATTCTAACCTAAAAAATTCAACATGCTTTCCTTGAATATCCCATAATGACCATTCATAAATGAGATTGCATGTCCATGAACCCCATAATTACTTTTGGCATAATTAAAGTAACATGTCGGAGCATAAAATTAGGCAACATGACCGTTTTTATACTTTCTAATAAAATTAGCCTTACATAGTTCAATTATATCAATCTCATAATTTTAACTTGTATAATCTCATATGAATAACTAACACATAGTATCTTTAGGTACATAATGCATAGAAAACCTCAAAAGAGAGAGGGAAAAAAAAAATTAATTTTTGGCTCAATTTTGAGCAAATTTTATAAATTTATGTAGTTTTGAACCTTGGAACATATTCTAAGTATAATTTTAGTTACTAATGGTTACATGATGTGAGACTCATCTCACAGTATCGGTATTTATATACGAATACGTATTTTTGTACTGTATTTGGATTTTTTTGGTTTTCAGAACACTTTAAAATTTTCCAACTCATAGATTTTTTTTCTTGACCGGCATACCGCCAGTATACCAGTCTATACCGACGACATGCCTGTCACTTCCGTTTTCCGTTATACGTATTTTCAGTATACGTGTACGAATTTCTGATATTTGTTAGGTGACCTGTGTTTTGACTTGTCTTTCTTAGCCTTGCTTTGGTTTAATCTTGACTTGGTTTAATTTGGTTTGGTTCAACTTGGCTTGGCTTGCTTGGGTTGGTTTAGGGTTAAGATGAGAGGGTTTTGTATAAAAACCAACTCATCTCCCTCTCTTCATTTCTTTTTCTTTTCTCTTCCACTTGGAGCTTAACCCTAGGCAAGTACATCTTGCCAAATCATGATCAAATTATTATTTTTTTGTTCTATTCTCTTTCTCGCATGATTATAAGTCTCTTTAGAACTTGGCATTTTTTGTTTTGTTGGAAACATTTTTGTAGATCTAAGTTTTTGAACTTTTCTTATTTTAATAGTTTTGATCTACTAAAATTTGGTATTTTTGAAAACTAGTTGTTTCATGTTGTAAAAAATCTCGTTCTACCCAATTTTGACCTTTGAAAAGTTAGATTTCGATTTGTTTGAGGAAGTTATGGACTTTTGAAGTTCATGAGTTTAACCAAGCATTTTTATGCTGGTTGGAGAAGATGAACAGTGTGCGCGCACGCTAATTAGCGTCGCGCCATCTCGGTTGCACGCGATCCTTAGCGTCGTGCCATCTCGGTTACACGAGCTCCTAGCGCCGTGACATTTCTGTTGCACGCGCTCCCTAGCGTCGTGCCATCTCGGTTGCGTGCGCTCCCTAACGTCGTGCCATCTCGGTTGCGCACGCTTCCTAGCGTCGCACCGTTTCGGTTGCTTGCGCTCCCTAGCGCCGTGCCATCTCGGTTGTGCGCGCTCCCTAGTGCCGTGCCATCTCGGTTGCATGTGCTCTGGCACAACCTGGCTTCTGGCACAACTTGGCTCCTAGCCTGACGCAACCTAGCCTGGCACCATTTGTCCCTTGGCGCCATTTGTCCCTTGGCACCATTTGTCCCTTGGCATCATTTATTTTTTGTCACCATTTGTCTCCTGGCACCACAATCATAGTTTTGATCTTTTGATACGTTTTCTGTACTTGGCCATTTTTGATATTTTCTTCGACTGCACTAAATTCTTAACATGATTAGATGATTTTGTATAGTTAGAGAATGATTGTACATCCTATATACACTTGACACTAGCACATGTTCAATTATTATTCTCTGTCATGTACTTATTTTTATTTATTCCTCTTCACATGCTATGATATGTCTTTCCTTTCGATTCTTTTTTATATGCTATGATATGTATTGCCATGCCTTCCTGGACTTATTGTACTTTGCAGTCTATGCCATGTCTAGAATTTCTTTGTTATGGCCCTTCGTGGTGCATTCATGTTACATGTCTTCCTTGCTTACTAGATAGTGGCCCGTCATGGCGCACTCATGTTACATGTCTTCTTTCCTTACTAGATAGTGGCCCGTCGTAGCGCACTCATGTTATATGTCTTCTTTGCTTACTCGATAGTGATCCGCCATGGTGCACTCTTGTACATGTCTTTTCTTGCTTACATGATAGTAGCCTGTCATGGCGTACTCCCTATTTTCTCTATAGTGGCTCGTTGTAGCGCACTCCTAGCTTCCAGCTTATTATATTTTTTTGTTATGGCTTATTATAGAGCACTTTCTTGTATTGTCCAGTCTTGCATATCATATCTAGGATGGATTCTATAGAATGCCACACCCAGAATCTAAAAAGAAAATGTTAAGGAGTAAACAACTAGCTTGATTACCTAGATGCATTGGGAGCAGAGAAGCTTTCGGTTGCCTACAAGCCCTTTGTCCCGGCCCCAACCTGAATGGATTTGGAGCTATCTGTCATGATGAGCACACTTTCTGTCATGTCCCACTCCCGTTGGAGCGATCGTCCTCGCTAAGGCGTGATGCCGCGTGAGTCTAGATTGCGCTCACACAAGGTAGGTCCATAACGGCCGATTACAGGCTAAGCGACGGGGTCATCGCACAGAAGTCCCAAGCGAAAATATTGATACAACAGCAAAAATTTGAGGCAAAACATAAGTCATACAAAATACTCTTTTATTGATATTGAAACAAAGATTACAATGTGGCACAAGGCCAAGATTACAATCACTCAAGCTCACTCTTCTCACATTACAAGTCACTCTGCTCTCTCTCTCATCTTTCAATACAATTTGAGTAGGCCAGCGGAAGCTTTAGATAGGCGATGTCCATACATTATGTCCTATATAAGTCCAGACTCCATGCGACTGCACGCCTCGAATTGTCAAGGAACTCCGTGCCTCGACGCATCCAAGCGAGCCCCACGCCACGAGCTTCTACCTGTGCCTGCACATGAAAACTGTGTGGGTGTCAGTACTCAATAGTACTGGTGGAATGACCTCCTCGCCCACCCATACAAAACTAACACGTTTATTTACTTTGTGCAAAATAATCCCTTTACGATTGTCTTTCTACTCTTGCCTTAGAATCAGTTTTAGGACATAGACACTCGGCCTATTTTGTGTCTCTAGACCATCCTGTGCCTTGCAACTAGCAACTTACTGAAACTTTGCCTGTAGACCCTTCTCGTGTCAACGACGTCAACTTATCAAGTCGTGCTTGCCTTTCGGCCCATACTCAGAGACGTAATTACGCGATAGTATCCAATTTTCATGTGACCGTACTACAAATTCATATTGAGGCCGTGCCTACCATACTGCCGCCTCGCGGCCCTTGCCGCTTTAATTCACCAACCGACTCAACCATGACTTGTGAACTTAGTGTCACTCAACCAACTTTGCCTTGCGGCGCTTTTTGACTTAAACTCGAACGACTCAAATCCAACTTATGCAACTCTATCCAACAACTTAAGACTCGACGCCACATCTCATACCGAAGCACGGCGTCTGCGTTGCAGCTAAATCTTAGGCCCAAACATTTTCTTCTGATCGTGTACATGTTCAACTCAACTTAATCCAAAGGGACACACGCGGATTGCTGCCCATACCGACTCATCTATATGAAAGATCACTAGCACCACAAGCTATCCTGGACTCTATAGCTTTTTTTAGACGGGTGCCCCTTTCAGCGCAAGTAGCGAGCCCCACTGCAAGTCCCCATCTAACCCGTGCTATCATCCAGCACAACTATTTACATGTTTCCTTCGAATCGGTCCCTTGGCCGCCGGGTTGCCGTTCGAGGTAACATTTTTCTTGTCGACAAGTTGTCCAACGACCATGGAAGACTTGACTCGAACTGACGTCTCATACAGTCATTGTTCTTCTAATGTTAGCATCTCTTTCAGGGCCAAGTTCAATACTTCTCACATCTGGGACCGCCTCGACGACCCATGATTGCGAGCATTCTTCCTTCTTGTCCTATCATTTCATTCGACTCAAAAACGACTATTTGAAAGCCCTTCTTCCAACTCAATTTAATCAACCGTGGCCCGTGCCTTAAAAATACTAAGTCCGTGACATCGTGCCTTAAACCAACTTGAACTCTATGCGACACTACCGCCCAAGTCATACTCTATATGACAGGCCTTACGATCGTGAAACCAAGTAATATCGACAATCGCAGAAAATATGGGACAGTACTTAGAATGTCTTTGATTGCCTAAAATCACTTAGCCTAACTTAATCGTGCATCAACTTGACGAGCAAAGGCTGCGTCAAGCCTTGCATTGAGGGAATATGCCGTGCACGCGATCGACTTCGAACAACCAAGTTATTTGGACTCCTAGACCTATGTCACAAGCCGTACGATGCAAATTAGCTCGTGGGGCGAGCAAAGGCTATGCCAAGCCTTGGACGATGGGACCGTACATGCTTTATCAAGCGTTATGCGGGCGACGCCTATGACATAGGCTAACTTTTAGCTTTGTGGCGAAGACTAACTTTTTCTTTCTCCCAAGCTACGGGACGAAGGACCGAGTGTCAATTTTGAAAGCCATCGTGCAACACTTCTAAGCCAGTCGTGGGACCTTTTTCCATGTTCTAACTCAATCGATCCGACTTGGGATTATTCCCTTAGATATGTGGATCCATTTCTTTTATTACCAAACCTACTTGTGCATTTGAAAACTTTTATTTTATTAGTGCGAATGCCAAGCTGAGGCAAGTTCACCGAAGCCACCCACCTGAACGAGGAGTCGCCTCGACCGAGCGGATCTTCGAGCAAGCCGTTGTATGGCTAAGTTCGAACACCGTCGGCGTTCCAATTCCTCCGATTGACTGAGCGGGACGGGGCACTATATCATACACCACTCAGAAAAAGTTTCATCCTCGAAACTAACTGAGTACTTACTTATTGACTCATAACTTACTTCAACATCCAACAATTCTCATACATATTCTTCCTATATGTTTCTTCAATCCGAGCCACGCTCGTGCCTTAGTTATTTTCCATATCCTCGATACTCTTCCGTTCTTCTAGTCTTATTTGATTTCAATGTATCACTTAGTTGGATCGTGCATATATTTCAGGCGTCCCCAAAATACATACATTTCAGCCAAGCCTCGTGATAGAGAATTTTGCCATTTTCACTCGAGCCGGATCGTGCACATATTCAAGCGTCCCTGATATATATGCATTTCAGTCGAGGCTCATGAGTGGTATTATCATACTCTTGAATCATTTCATTCATCAACACAACATCCAAACTAATCAATCCTCAAGATCACTCGTACCGATGCTAACTGTCACAACATGGACGTCTCGCCTAACCGCTAGGCCATCTCTCTAGGCTAAAGTCAATTGTCAGTATTGGAATCACAGTTCCCAAACCATAATATCAATACTGACCCCATCCTAAGGTCAAACCAAATTTGATAGTACAGGATTTTTTACCCAAGCTTGCATCACTCAAATTTTTAAACTTCGAGCAAAGATTTCTCCTATTCGCACTCGCAACGTTCAATCTGGGGGTCCGAGTCATTCAGTAAAGCCATCCTACTTCAAGTTCTGCCCAACCAATTCTCTTTCATATTGCTATCGCACGTCCAAATTTATAATTCGCATAGTCTATCTCTTTGGATCCGTTCGATATAGTCTACCTATCCATTCTTTCCAAGTCAAACTCACTATGACACGATTTGTCGCTAGACCATAATTCTCATTCCATATTTCCTAAGTCGTTTATCACAATTCATGTATTCGATTACAATGTCGTCTAGCTTGACAATATGTTGTGCCCTAATCTTACACGAGTTAGATTATTCACGGTGGGCATGAAATCGCCATGCAACACTTCCGCAAGATAACCATCCTCATCGGGATGTAACTCTTGCTTGAGTCTAGACTAATTCATTCTTGATACACAGATTGGATCTACTCAATCCTCAAGTTTACTTAATCATAGTCCAACCAATCCTCGAATTCACATTCGCATCAAACCACAAGTTGAAGCAATCCAAATTGTCGTATCCTGATTTTTTCGAGTTCGATCATTCCCGCTACATGAAGCACCATGTCAGCGTTCATACGGAACGTGTCATGCCCCAGAAGAATACTGGAGAGTGGGAACAGACATAGCCAGCTACGTATATAAAATGGATTCCATCTCGCTATACGGTCACGGCTGTCTAGATACATGAGGGTTTACTACAAGCCACCAGTCTCCTATGGTCATGAACAAGCCTAGTGTCTCAATCACAAGCAAGTAAGTAAAGTCACAAGATGTATGATCATTAAATATACAATAATAAGGCGTCCCAAACATTACATATTCAGCTGATCATGAAGCTAGTCATTACAAAATGTTAGGACTAGCAAGAGTTTAGTAATACATGATCAACCCTAGGATCTGTCAATCATGTTACAGCCCATAGGCAGACAGTAAGTAAGTGCAATCGAGCTAAACAGGTGCTCGTCGGCTAAACGACTCAAAAGAATATTTTTACAATAGAGTGGGAGAGCCAAAAATAATCCACTCGTTGCCCTGGTTACGTCTGGTGTTCACCATCGGGCTGGAAAAGCGGTAGATCCTCTGAAGCTTCTCCGAAATCTGGCCATACAAAACCAGCTGGGTCAGATCCCAGAAAGAGCAAGTGCCACAAAGGAGGCTTCACTTAGGAACTAAAACCAGCAATCAGCACAAGAGTATAAATAAAAGTAAGAGCTGGAAATAAAGAAAATATATCAGGATGATATACGACGAGATAACCATGGAACTATTCAGATAACCAGGTTACAACCCGCAAACCAAACAAGGACCGGGGTTGTAACCCTTCGTCTGAACAGAACTTGGAATTCTCACCATTTATCGGTAAAATAAATACAGGCATTCAGGTCATGCAGTAATCTGGAACAGAATCAGGACAAGACTAGACAGGTTAGACTCCATCCAATCATTTCACGGCCAAGCAAGAATTACGGCTTGATACTTTAACTAACTAGGGTTATCACAGGCCTAGTTACTAGCAAGATGCAGTGAGAATCATCCACAGCCACAAGCCCTGCAGACCATCCAGGTTACCCGGGTTGAAAGATTTAGAGTTGAATCCAGGTGGGTATATCGTCCAGGAAACGAATGTACCCTTAGGTAGCTTGAAGGGTGCAACACATGACAGTGTGCTGGAAATGTGCCCTACTCGACGGCAGGCTACAGATCCCAAGGCGTGCCCAGGTAACGTGATTGCCTGTAGCTGGGAGATCTCTTTATGACTAATGTATTAATCTAGTTATTAGCCTTAGTCCATTTCAATGGGTACTCCTGACCGTGGTACTCAGGAATCCCCTCCTAGACAAGATGCAAGACAGGACTGGATTATTTGTACAAGCACAATCGCCCACGGTGTCCAGTTTAATTATACAGGTCATGTCATGTCAGGTAGCCGTCGCAACAGCTTATCAGATATATCATGTCAGGTTTTTATGTCAAGTGTTCTTGTCAGGAGTGCGCCGCGATGGGCCACTATCAGGTCATGTCATGTTTACTTGTCAGGGGTGCACCACTACGGGTCACTGTCATGTCATGCTAGTTCCTTGTCACACCATGTCATGTACAATTGTCATTCAATCATATCAATCAAATCGTGATTTATCAAGTTCAAGACAAAAGGCGTAAGGATATAAAATGGGCATAAAATATACCATAGGAGTTCCAAGGCATGGGCAAAAATAATAATAAAAATAACAGTACAGAGCTATAGGAGAGTCATGCGGTTCAGGAATATGCGGTCAGGAATAATCTCATGCGGCTGAGAGAAGAACAGCCCATGCGGCTGAATAGGGTCAGGCACATGCGGCTGATAAAGGAAGCCTATGCGGCTAAGGATATCAGTCCTCATACGGCCAGCGGGATAAGAGGGCGCATGCAACCATGCGGCTGAGATGAAATGGGTTCATGCGGCTGAGAGAAAGGCAAGCTCATGCGGTAGGAGGAGAACAGTCCATACGGCTACGGAAAGAGGAAAGCGCATGCGGCTGAGGCAACAATCCATGCGGCAGGGACAGGAGCGAAGCCATGCGCTTATGCGGTTAGCGGGGTCATGCGCCTATGCGGCTACAAGTGGACCAAGTTCATGCGGCTCGGGAAGAAGTTCTCATACGGCTGGGTCCAGTAAAGTCCCATGCGGCCAACAGGAAGAGAGGGCGCATCAGACTAAGTCAGAGCATTCATACAGCTGGAGAAGCGGGGTCCCATACGGCCAGCGGGAAGGGTGCATACGGCTAAACGGGTAACATCTCATGTGGCTCAAGAAGTACAGAGTATATGCGGCTGGAGATTGAGCGAGTCATGCGGCTGAATAGAACACTTGCCGAATGAAATATTCATGCGGTCAAGTCAGCACAGTTCATCTTCTCCAAAATTTTAGAGAAGAAGAACACCATAATAGCTAAGTCCTCAAGCTCCATAACTCCATCATCCGAAGCCCAAATCTGAACTTCTATAGGTCAAAATAGGACAGAACAAGATTCTCTACAACATGGAACCCTCAAAACTCGAAAATAACAAGATTAAGTAGATCAAAACCCATGAATTCTGAAAATAAAGTAAACTTAGATCTACAAGAATCTAGCCCTGAAAAGAGGAAATGCCAAGTACTAAAATAAGTTAAAATGCTGTAAGGAAGAGAATGAAGCAATAAAATTGGAGTTCCTCCATGAAGCAAGTTGCACTTGCCTAGACCTCTCTCTCTCTCTGGTAGGTAAAGAAGTAAATGAAAGAAGAGTAATGAAGAGAGAGAAGGAAGAATGGTTAATAAATAGTAGTGGTGGTGGTAGGTAGGGGGTTCATCCTTTGGTCCATGATGAACCAAAAGCAAATCTCAAACCGAACCAAGCCAACCCGAACCAAGAATACCCCAAGCCATGGAGAAAACTAAGCAAGAAATCATACAATACAAGAGAAAATATGTACACGTATTCCAAAATACGTAATACGGACAACAGGTATTACAACTCTACCCACCTTAAAAGAATTTCGTCCTCGGAATTTAATTAAGAGGCTAGAGAGACGAGAAAAAGCTATATTAATCACAAGCAAGCTATAACTAGGCAAGCAATCACTCATTCAAGCAAGGAATCGAATGCATGAGGCATAAGGAAGACATTATACCTCACGAGTCAAACAAGTCGGGATATCGCGATCGGATATCATCCTCATGATCCTACGTTGACTCATCCAAAGAGTGATGACTCCAAGCGACTCGGACTAACTTAATAGTCTTGTTCTTGAATATCTTCTCTCTCCGGTCCAATATAGATACGGGCCTCTCCTCATACGAAAGGTTGGTGCCAACAAACAATTTCGAATGATCCAGGACGTGGCTCGGGTCTGGGATATACCGTCATAATTAGGATACATGGAACACGTCATGCACCTCGCTTAGCGACGACGGAAGAGCGAGACGATAGGATACATCTCCTACTCGCTCTAGAATATCAAATGGCCCTATATACCTAGGACTAAGCTTTTCCCGTACGCCGAAACGAATGACGCCACGGTTAGGCGAAATCTTCAGGAATACATGGTCACCGACAGAAAACTCGAGAGGGCGCCGATGAGAATCGGTCCAATGGCGCTGGCGTTCTTGGGCAACTCGAAGATGATCCCGGACTTTTCTGACTACTTCAACTGTCTGGGCAATCATTTCTGGACCGAACATCTGCCTCTCTCCGATATCGTCCCAGGCTAGCGGGGATCTGCACTTCCTACTATACAGTGCCTCGAACGGTGTCATCTGGATACTGGCTTGGAAACTGTTATTGTACGAGAACTCCACCAGGTGCAGGTGATCTTCCCACGAACCACCAAAGTCAAGTGTACAGGACCACAACATGTCTTCAAGATTCTGGATAGTACGCTCCGACTGACCATCTGTCTGCGGATGATATGCTGAACTGAACTGGAGACGAGTCCCAAACTCTCCTGCAGGCTACGCCAAAAGTGCGATGTAAATCTGGAATCTCGTTCCGAGGTGATACTGACTGGCACTCCGTGCAACCTGACAATCTTCCTGAGGTACATCTCTGCTAACTGAGCCGTCGACTGACCAACTCTGAATGAGAGGAAGTGAGCTACCTTCGTGAGCCGATCAACTATAACCCAAATAGTATCTCGACCAGCTGGGGATCTAGGCACTCCAGTCACAAAATCCACGGTCACATGTTCCCATTTTCATTCTGGGATCGACAAGGGCTGAAGAAGCCCAGCCGGCATCTGATGTTCAGGTTTAACTTGTTGACAAACCAAACACCGAGAGACAAACCGGGCTATCTCCCGCTTCATGCCATTCCACCAAAAGTGCTACCGGATATCACGATACATCTTCGTACCGTCCGGATGAATGGAATACTGCGAACTGTGGGCCTCTGCCATGATCTCTTGTCTGATATCTCCACTGGGTACACAAAGACGCTTACCATGCCTAAGTGTACCATCCTCATGAATGCATAATTCTGGTCTTCGTCCTGCCTCACACTCTGCTATGAGTCACTGAAGCTTGGAATCTGCTGACTGTGCCATCCGGATCCTCTCGACTATAGTAGACTGAACTTGCATGCTGGCCATCAATGCCACACTGGAAGGGAGGACAACTTCGATACCCATATTCTGAAGATCTGCTAATAGCTCTGGTTGTACTGTTAGGAAATAAACTCCGGCTCTCCTGCTCAATGCATCTGCAACGACGTTGGCCTTCCCGGGATGATACTGCAAGTTGACATCATAATCCACAAGCAGCTCTAGCCACCTCCTCTGACGTATGTTAAGATCCTTCTGGGTGAAAACATACTTCAGGCTCTTATGGTCGGTGAAAATCTCTACCCTATCTCCATATAAGTAGTGCCTCCACAACTTAAGTGCAAACACTACTGCTGCCAGCTCCAAGTTATGAGTTGGGTAATTCCTCTCATGATCACGAAGTTGTCGCGATGCATAAGCTATTACCTTCCCACGCTGTATCAGAAAACATCCTAAACCTCTGCCTGAAGCATCATAATACACAAAGAATCCTCCGGTTCCATCTGGAAGTGCGAGAATGGGAGCCGTCATCAAGCCTCTCTTCAACTTCTCGAATGAATCCTGACATTCTGCTGTCCAAGCAAACTGCACATCCTTGCGGGTCAACTGGGTCAATGGTGCTGAAATTCGAGCAAAATCTGAAATAAACCGTCGGTAGTAGCCGGTCAATCCAAGAAAACTGCGAACTTCTGCAACGGTGCTGGGCACTGGCCATGACTCAATAGCCATAATCTTCTGGGGATCCACTTCTACTCCTCCTATGGTGATGATATGACCCAAGTACGAAATGTGATCGAGCCAGAACTCGCATTTTTGGCATACAACTGGTGCTCCTTGAGAATCTGAAGAACCACACGGAGATGCTGCTCATGCTCCGCTTCACTCCTGCTGTAGACCAGGATGTCATCCAGAAACACAATCACAAACTGATCCAAGTAGGGCATGAAGATGCGATTCATGAGATCCATGAATACCGTCGGCGTATTGGTCGCTCCAAATGGCATCACTAGGAACTCCCGATGCCCATATCTCGATCTAAAAGCTGTCTTCGGGATGTCCTGCTCTCGGACTCTGATCTGATGATATCCTGAGCGCAATTCGATCTTCGAGAATACTGCTGCCCCTCTAAGCTGATCAAACAAGTCATCTATCCTCGGGAGAGGATATCTGTTCTTGATTGTCACTGAGTTCAAGGTACGATAATCAACACATAACCTAGACGTACCATCCTTCTTTTTCACAAGAAGCATCGGGGATCCCCAAGGCGATCCACTAGCACGAATGAATCCCTTGGTTCGCAGTTCTTCAATCATCTTATACAAGAGCTCCAATTCTGAAGGCGCCAACCTGTAGACTCTCTCTGACACTGGGGCTGTCCCGGGAATCAAGTCTATGGTGAACTCGATCTCCCGCTCCGGTGGCATACCTGGAAGCTCTTCTGGGAAAATATTTGGAAACTCTTCAACTATCCGAGGCAACTGCACTGCTGCTACTGCCATCCGCAATACTGGAGGAGAAGGCTCAACTGCGCCTCTGGAAAATGAAAACTCTGGCTCTCCTGGAATGCTAAAAACAATCCTACCAATATGGCAGTCTATTCTAGCATACTGGTTCCTCAACCAATCTATCCCGAAGACCACATCATAATCGGCCATCGGGAATTCTACCAATCTAGCGGGGAACTCCCTATCGCTAACCATGATCCGACACGAGGAAAACACCCTATCGACTCCCACAAGTCCATTACCAGTAAGTATATTGAGCCTTACTGATAATGACTCGGGCTCCAATCCTATCCGTGTCGCGAATCGTGCAGACATAAAAGAATACGATGCACCAGAATCAAATAAAGCTAAAGCTGGAAAGGAGTTGATGAGAATAGTACCTGCCACAAACTCTCCTGGTGCCAATCCTTCCTCTGCGGTCATCACCATAGCATGACCATGCCCTCGGGGTGCTGGTCCCCTCTGCTGAAATCCTTGCTGCCTATTCTGACTCTGGACTTGGGCTTGAACATACTGCTGGGGGTTCTGCTACTGGAATACCTGGGACTGAGGCGGTAAGGGCCTCGGCAATGGATACTGCTGCTGCTGGACCGGAGCTGGTCCTCTCACCGAAGAGCTAGAAAGGTTGGACGATGATGAACCACCCCTATTCGGGCAGGATCCAACCCTGTGGTCTGCTGCTCCACAAGCCAGACACAATCCCTGCGCCCTGCGGCACTCTACCACTACATGGCCTGGCTTCCCACAATGAGAACATCCTACTGCGGAAGACTGCTTCTGCTTCTGCTGCTGAAGGTACGTCGGGGCTGAATGCTGAACCGACGTCACTGAGGCCGCCCGCCTTGGAGCTCCAATAGTTAAAGCCCTGGCTGTCGGGACTGGGGCTGAAGACTGATTCATCTGGCCGTGGGATCTCTTCCGACCTCCGGCCCTATCCACAATCCTCTGGGAGGTGTACTCATGCCTCCTAGCTGCTCTCAAGACTGCATCAAAAGTCTGATGCTCAAACTGCTCAACTGCCAATATAATCTCCAGGTGAAGCCCCTGATGAAATCGCTGGGCTCTATCATACTCGGTTGCCACCAAGGTGGAAGCAAACCGACCGAGTCTCAAAAACTCGACCACATATCCGTCGACCGTCCTGCCCATCTGCTTCATATTGGTGAACCTCGTCTGTAGGTCATACCGAGCTACAGCATCAAAATACTTGGTCTGGAATCTCTTTCTGAACACCGCCCAAGCAATGGGTGCTGCTAATCCAACGGCCTGAGCTGTCCACCAGCTGCGGGCAAGATCTAGCAACTGCAGGCACACCACGGCTACCTTCTCGATCTCTGGGGTCCTGGCTGCTTCTATAATCATATCTATGTCCTGAAGCCAAGCATCTGCAGCGATAGCATCTTCACCACCGTCAATGAATGGAGGGTTCAAGCGCTTGAAGCTGTTGGTTGCGCTGTTACCCTGATGACCTCCTCTGGTCAGAGCATCCGTCACTGCCTGGTGCAAGGCATCTCCACGACGATCTTGAAAAGCTATCAAGGTCCTGACGAGTCCTACCAAGTGCCATCATCAGGCTCGGCAGGCTGAACTGGCTGGACTGGTGGCTCTCCATCAGAAGGTACGACTCTGGAGGCTACTCCGAAATGCTGGGCTTGATCCCCGGGTTGCTGCTGATCCACGGAAAGTGCTCCACCTTGCTGACCGGCAGGTCCAGGAACAATGCCGCTGAAGAAGACGACATAGGAAACAAATAAGGAAGGACCAGGACAGATCAATGATGCAAGCATATGATCAGGACAAGAATCCAGGGATTCAGAAGATACGAGCTGAGATCAAGGGCGAATACTGATTGAGACATCTATTCGGTAAACCCTCACATATCTTGATTTACAAGACCTGCATGGGCCACCACTTAAACCATGTCACGCCCCAGAACTAGAATACTGGAGAGCGGGGACAGACAGAGCCAGCTACGTATATGAAATAAATTCTATCTCGCTATACGGTCACGGCTGTCTAGATACATGAGGGTTTACTACAAGCCAACAGTCTCCTATGGTCATGAACAAGCCTAGTGTCTCAATCACAAGTAAGTAAGTAAAGTCACAAGATGTATGATCATTAAATATACAATAATAAGGCGTCCCAAACATTACATATTCAGATGATCATGAAGCTAGTCATTACAAAATGTTAGGACTAGCAAGAGTTTAGTCATACATGATCAACCCTAGGATCTGTCAATCATGTTATAGCCCATAGGCAGACAGTAAGTAAGTACAATCGAGCTAAACAGGTGCTCGTCGGCTAAACGCCTCAAAAGAATATTTTTACAATAGAGTGGGAGAGCCAAAAATAATCCACTCGTTGTCCTGGTTACGTCTGGTGTTCACCATCGGGTTGGAAAAGCGGTAGATCCTCTGAAGCTGCTTCAAAATCTGGCCATACAAAACCAGCTGGATCAGATCCCAGAAAGAGCAAGTGCCACAAAGGAGGCTTCACTTAGGAACTAAAACCAGCAATCAGCACAAGAGTATAAATAAAAGTAAGAGCTGGAAATAAAGAAAATACATCAGGATGATATACGACGAGATAACCATAGAACTATTCAGATAACCAGGTTACAACCCGTAAACCAAACAAGGACCGGGGTTGTAACCCTTCGTCTGAACAGAACTTGGAATTCTCACCATTTATCGGTAAAATAAATACAGGCATTCAGGTCATGCAGTAATCTAGAACAGAATCAGGAAAAGACTAGACAGGTTAGACTCCATCCAATCATTTCACGGCCAAGCAAGAATTACGGCTTGATACTTTAACTAACTAGGGTTATCACAGGCCTAGTTACTAGCAAGATGCAGTGAGAATCATCCACAGCCACAAGCCCTGCAGACCATCCAGGTTACCCGGGTTAAAAGATTTAGAGTTGAATTCAGGTGGGTACATCGTCCAGGAAACGAATGTACCCTTAGGTAGCTTGAAGGATGCAACACATGACAATGTGCTGGAAATGTGCCCTACTCGATGGCAGGCTACAGATCCCAAGGCGTGCCCAGGTAACGGGATTGCCTGTAGCTGGGAGATCTCTTTATGACTAATGTATTAATCTAGTTATTAGCCTTAGTCCATTTTAATGGGTACTCCTGACCGTGGTACTCAAGAATCCCCTCCTAGATATGATGCAAGACAGGACTGGATTATTTGTACAAGCACAATCGCCCACAGTGTCCAGGTTAATTATACAAGTCATGTCATGTCAGGTAGCCGTCGCAACAGCTTATCAGATATATCATGTCAGGTTTTCATGTCAAGTGTTCTTGTCAGGAGTGCGCCGCGACGGGCCACTATCAGGTCATGTCATGTTTACTTGTCAGGGGTGTACTACTACGGGTCACTGTCGTGTCATGCTAGTTCCTTGTCACACCATGTCATGTACAATTGTCATTCAATCATATCAATCAAATCGTGATTTATAAAGTTCAGGACAAAAGGCGTAAGGATATAAAATGGGCATAAAATATACCATAGGAGTTCCAAGGTATGGGCAAAAATAATAATAAAAATAACAGTAAAGAGCTATAGGAGAGTCATACGGTTCAGGAATATGCGGCCAGGAATAATCTCATACGGCTGAGAGAAGAACAACCCATGCGGCTGAATAGGGTCAGGCGCATGCGGCTGATAAAGGAAGCCTATGCGGCTAAGGGTATCAGTCCTTATGCGGCCAGCGGGATAAGATGGCGCATGCAACCATGCGGCTAAGATGAATTGGGTTCATGCGGCTGAGAGAAAGGCAAGCTCATGCGGTAGGAGGAGAACAGTCCATACGGCTACGAAAAAAGGGAAGCGCATGCGGTTGAGGCAACAATCCATGCGGCAGGGACAGGAGCGAAGCCATGCGCTTATGCGGTTAGCGGGGTCATGCGCCTATGCAGCTACAAGTGGACCAAGTTCATGCGGCTCGGAAAGAAGTTCTCATGCGGCTGGGTCCAGTAAAGTCCCATGCAGCCAGCAGGAAGAGAGGGCGCATCAGACTAAGTCAGAGCATTCATGCGGCTGGAGAAGCGGGGTCCCATGCGGCCACCGGGAAGGGCGCATACGGCTAAACGGGTAACATCTTATGCGGCTAAAGAAGTGCAGAGTATATGCGTCTGGGGATTGAGCGAGTCATGCGGCTGAATATAACACTTGTCGCATGAAATATTAATGCGGTCAAGTCAGCACAGTTCATGTTCTCCAAAATTTCAGAGAAGAAGAACACCGTGAGAGCAAAGTCCTCAAGCTCCATAACTCCATCATCCGAAGTCCAAATCCGAACTTTCATAGGTCAAAATGGGGCATAACTAGATTCTCTACAACATGGAACCCTCAAAACTCGAAAATAACAAGATTAAGTAGATCAAAACCCATGAATTCCGAAAATAAAGTAAACTTAGATCTACAAGAATCTAGCCCTGAAAAGAGGAAATGCCAAGTACTAAAATAAGTAAAAATGCTGTAAGGAAGAAAATGAAGCAATAAAATTGGAGTTCCGCCATGAAGTAAGTTGCACTTGCCTAGACCTCTCTCTCTCTCTCTCTCTCTCTCTCTCTCTCTCTCTCTGGTAGGTGAAGAAGTAAATAGAAAAAGAGTAATGAAGAGAGAGAAGGAAGAATGGTTAATAAATGGTAGTGGTGGTGGTAGGTAGGGGGTTCATCCTTTGGTCCATGATGAACCAAAAGCAAATCCTAAACCGAACCAAGCCAACCCAAACCAAGAACAACCCAAGCCATGGAGAAAACTAAGCAAGGAATCATACAATACAAGATAAAATACGTACACGTATTCCAAAATATGTAATACGGACAACAGACATTACAGAACGATCACTCTAAATCCGACATGATGCATGTGTGAGACTAGAGTTGTACTCGCGCAAGACAATATCGTCGATATTGTGGTTATCAACGCTACCATCAAGACACGATTGTTCTTATCCAACATTTACTTCAATCAAAATTCTAAGTATAGCATCTATCAAAATGATAACACTTTACACGATCATCATTCCTCGAATTAGAGTACCCCTGAGTTATCGTATATCTTTCTTTGATACGCCTCAATACCATTGATGATATACATAACCTGACGATCTTCCTTTGTAACGAATTTTGAGTCGTACAACTGATGCTATCATCCGAACTGGATACTCTCCTCAATATTCAAGATCAAGTTCGATCATTATCTTCCAAACTAGTCACATGTTCAATTCGTCTAAAACCCAAAATTATGTATATTCATCCGACTATCTTAAGTCACCGAGCAACGTATTACCTCAATTCACGTTGTCTTATGCTAACACAAATCATCGAGCAACATCTGTCCCAATTTCTTATAGTCGTTCTTAATATAAGAATTATTCCAATGCACGCTATCATCCGATCGTGCTAAGTTTTTGTATATGATTTACATATCGATTTCCTCTATCGAGTCATCCGTTTGTTACCTTAACTTTTTCTCGATTCAATCTATCTACTCAACTATTTCTGTCGTACTTGTGCAATCCCAATCTTGTGCGCGTCGTTTCTAGTTCGTCTGAATCAACTTACCAAACTCCAAAACTACATTTTAATCGATGATACTCAACTAATGCTTTGCGTACTCGTCGCTTGCTGATAGACTCATTGGTACCCCTCATCCTCAAACGACCAACATCCCCGAGGCTATTCCATACACCACTCAGGGATGAAGTCATTTGATAAATCCTTAAAACTATCATTCGATTCACAGTCGACTACTTCGAATCTCCGTTCGAATTATTCCTCAAATTACAAGCATGCTCAAATATATCGCATCAAAGATAACATCGTCGTTCGATAGCATCCCTATCGATAGTCATTTCACTTACTCAATCGGGTCCAACACATTTCTGTTCGACATAATTTGAATCCAGCACCCGACTTTGCTAAGGTCGACGTAATTTGGTAAATGTGTCCAGCCCGACTTAGCCAATCGTACTTTAATTGAAGTTAAATTTTGTTTACCAAATCTTCTTTCATACGATTTTCCAAAATATATAGACTTATTGTATGGACATCAAGTTGGACATTTGAGAAAGAGAGTGCCCCAACAATATCAATTTGCGGAAGCAACATAGTGTTAAAGAATTCAATCAAAAGTCCAAAGACGTAAAGCCATGCTCTGATACTATTATGTCACGCCCCGCTCCCGTAGGAGCGATCGTCCTCGCTAAGGTGTTGTTGGCCCATTTGGTCATATGGTCAAACCTGATTTTAATAATTGATTAAACTCTGTCTAGATATACAAAGCTAGTCGGGACATCTCGGACTCTTGAACATGATCAAGAATGGCTATCCACTGAATTCAAGACCGAAGATCTGTTTGCCTACTCGAGTCTGTAATTCCTTATGCAATGTATTTTCATTTTATTTGAGTCTAGGAATATGTTGTACACCGAGTCGTACTGGCAAATAGGCTACCCTTAAATGAGTTCAAAATATTTTTAAAATAACCTCTCAAAAAGGTTTACAAAAAGGTTTTCAAAAAGGTTTTCAAAAATCACCAAAAAGCTTTTTAAAACCCTAACTAAACCCTGACTAAACCCTGACAGAACTCGGACCGAGTTCGGCCAGAGTTCGGTTAGTGGCCGTTGTGATTTTGAATCCTTGGAACTTGGTCCTCCTGCAGTTGCGGATTTGACCGAGATTTGCTCATAGAGTTCTGCCCGAATTCTGTCAGAAGTCTGCCTTTGAAATTCCTATAAATAGAGAAGGATTTCGATCATTTCAACTCACTCATTCACTTTCAATCTTCTCTCTATCTGAAGCTTTTAGTCTTTCAAAGAGTTTGCTAGAGCTTTTAATTTCAGATCCCAAGCCAATTACAATCCTCTAGTCGATTTGCCAGTGCGGTATGGTCTAGAAGTTTCTGAAAGATTGTAATCATAAGGCTTGATTGAAGAATACCTCTTCATATTTGAAGTTGGACGAGTTCTTCGTATCAAAGTTCGCGTTGTAGAAGTTGCAAGGACTTCGTAAGAAAACATGCAGTTTTTCCAATAGTGGATTCAACTGGTAGCAAGAGTTCTACCGACTGGATTAGTCCTCAACAGAGGGAAACCAGTATACATCGCTGTCTTTGCGTTTGCTCTCTTAACTCTGACTTTACTTTATTTCAGTTGTGATTAATATTCTGTGATTGTGCTACTAATATTGTTTTAATTAGCATTATTCCGCTGCCAACTCTATTCACCCCCCCTCTAGAGTATTACGCTTTACTATTTCGTTCCTACAATTGGTATCAGAGCGGGTGTTACAGGTAAAGCAAAGGTAACAGTACAATTATTTATTTATTTTAATTAACTGTTATATAGATCACAGCACAACACATGGCAACTGTGAAATTCACAAGTGAAGGCCAGGCCACAAACAGACCCCCACTGTTTGATGGTACGAATTATATCTATTGGAAAACACGGATGAGTTTCTTCTTAAAATTACTTGACTTTGATTTATGGTCCATTGTTCTTGATGGCTATCAAAAGCCACCTCGTATAAATATTGATGGAGTTTTAGTTGAAAAATCCCACAGCAGATATACAGAGGAAGAAAAGAAAAGGGCCAGTCTTGACGCACGTGCCATTAATGCTCTCTTTTGTGCTTTAGACATAACTGAATTTAACAGGGTGTCTATCTGCACAACGGCTAATGAAGTGTGGAAGCTACTTGAAGTCACATATGAAGGTACGACTCAAGTCAAAGAATCTAAAGTCAGCAGACTTACTTAAGAGTACGAGGCATTTAAGATGAAGCCCAATGAAACAGTTACACAAATGTTCGAGAGATTCTTGGATATTGTAAATCTTTTGTCCTCCTTAGGCAAAGATTATAGTAACCATGAAAAGATTCGCAAACTCCTACGAGCACTTACCAAGAACTGGATTCCGAAGGCTACTGCAATCATTGAAGGGAACGACCTCACAACTATGTCCCTAGAAGTACTCATGGATAAGCTACTCACTCATGAACTGGAGCTACAAGATTTTGAAGAGCCTGCACCAAAGGAGAAGACGATCGCTCTCAAGGCTCAGTACAGAAAAGCTGCTGAAGGTGACTCAGACAGCAGTGGATCTGACGTTGAAGATCAAGCACTTCTAGCAAGGAAGTTCAAAAGATTCATGAGACATGAGAAGAGAGTCAAAGAGGACAACCACAACAACTGGTATCAAGAAGATGTTGTCTGCTATGGTTGCAAGAAGAAGGGACACATGAAGAAGGATTGTCCCACAAACTCATCATCAAGCAAGAAGAGCAACACGTATGAAAAATGGAACCTGAAGAAATCAACATCTAGGAGATATGCCAATACCAACATATGGCATGAAAGTGAAGCCAGCGACTCAGAAGACGAACAATCAGAAGACGCTACAAACGTATGCTTTATGGCATCCGATCAGGTACCTACTGAACCTGTAGTTGATACTTATGATGACTTCACCTTTGAGCAATTAGGAGATGCCTTCAGTGACCTGATGACTGATTACAGGAAACTACGTAGCAAGTATCAGATTGCTAAGAAGGTACTCAAAGAGTACAAAGGTAAAATAGGTAGACTTACCGACCTACTAGCTGAGGTTAGAAATAATGTTAGTGAGTTTGGTGAGCTTTCTTCAACAAAGCTCTTATTACACGAGGCTACCAAGTCATCTGAAGAGAAAGACAAAATTATTGACCAACTCAAGGAAGAACTTTCTATAGAGAAGAAAAGTCTTCGATGTGCACAAATCAGAATGGAATCACTCACTTCTGATTATACTAAGTTGTATGACACTTCCAAAAGATTGGAAATTAGGTTAGGAAAACAGCATGAGCCTGCTGCTTACTTCCCTAACACGTGTCACTTACCAAAAAATTGGAACATTTCCAAGCCAAACACTGTCAGACCTAACCATATAAAACCTTTACCCCAAAAGGTTAAGTCCAAACAAGATTATAGGTATGCTTTCTTCTATACTAGAAAACCTAAACCTACCAACCATGCACACCACTCAGCTTTCAACACTCGACATGCACAATGTCATTATTGTGGCCTCATTGGTCATATTTCATCTGCATGTAGAATGAGAAAGCTTGTTGATTTAAATGTTTATGCTTGGATACCTAAAGCTAACAATTCGGGACCCTACAAGAAATGGGTACCAAAAGTTTTATCTGCAAACTGTTTTATAGGTGGAACACCCTTCACATGCTAGAAGCAAATGGATCCTCGACAGCGGTTACTCACGGCATATGACCGGTGACGCTACCCTATTTGTAACACTGTCAAAGAAAAAGAAGGAAGGCTATGTCTCCTTCGGTAATAACTTGAAAGGATATATTATTGGTATCGGTGATGTTGGTAAGTCTCCATATCCTGTGATTAAGGATGTCTGTCTGGTTACCGAGTTGAAACATAATCTACTCAGCATAAGTCATCTAGCTGATCATGGTTATGGCATCAACTTTGGCAAAGACAAATGTACTATAGTTGACAGCTCAACTGGTAGTACTATCTTTGAAGGTATCAGGGAAGACAATATATATATTTTCTATTTGTTAGAAGAAACTAACATTTCAGGTAGATGCTTAATGGCCAAGAGTGATGAGAGTCATCTGTGGTATATGAGACTCGGTCACGCTAATATGGATACGATCTCAAGATTATCCACAAAGAAGCTAGTACGCGGTTTACCGGACATTACATTCAAGAAGGACTCGGTATGCAGCCAATGTAAAAAGAACAAAGCTACCAGATCCACATTCAAGTCAGTAAACGTAGTATGTACTACTAGACCTCTACAATTGCTTCATATGGACTTATTTGGTCCTAGCAGAGTTGCTAGCCTCGGAGGTAAATTTTATGCTTTCGTAATTGTAGATGATTTCTCTAGATACACGTGGGTATATTTCTTGACACGCAAGAATGATACATTATCCGAATTTGTCGCCTTTTACAAGAAAGTACAGAATGAAAAAGGTTACATGATCACTCGCATAAGAAGCGATCATGGAGGCGAATTCGAGAATGCTGATTTTGAGCAATTTTGTGACACACACAATTTTGTACACGAGTTCTCCTGTCCTAGGACTCCACAACAAAATGGATTTGTGGAACGTAAGAACAGAACTCTAACCGAAATGGCCAGAGTGATGTTAAACCAGTTTAGTCTACCCAAATATTTCTGGGCTGAAGCTGTCAATACAGCTTGCTTTGTACTCAATAGAGTTCTAATTCGACCCAAATCGAAGAAGACTCCATTTGAGTTATGGTTTGATAGAATTTCATCTGTTTCATACTTTAGAATATTTGGCTGTAAATATTTTATTCTTAATACAAAAGTCAATTTGGGAAATTTGATGAAAAGGCCGATGAAGGTATATTTTTAGGTTATGCGGCCAAGAGCAAAGGATACAGAGTCTTCAACAAAAGAACATGATCATCGAAGAGTCAATCAACGTCACCTTTGATGAACTAATCAGATGACGATCGATGACAATGACGAAGATCCAACTGTACCAAGCTCAACATCAGCTGATCCTCAACCAAGCTCTGTACTAGCTGAACCTCCTAGAGAAGATCCAGGAACCAGCTACCTTCAGAATCTACCGAAAAGGTTGAAATTTACAGCTGATCATCCAAAAGATTTGGTAATTGATGATATTACCAAAGGAGTAAGTACTCGTACATCCAGTAGAGATATTGTTTCTAGTGTTGCATTTATTTCACAGCTAGAACCCAAAACTATTGATGAAGCATGTAGTGATAGTTTTTGGATAGATGCTATGCAAGAGAAATTAAACCAATTTGAACGAAATCAAATTTGGGAACTTGTTCCCAGGCCTATTGATCATCCGGTCATTGGCACCCGTTGGGTATTCCGAAATAAACTAAATGAGAATGGTTTAGTGACTCGTAATAAGGCTCGACTCATAGCTCAAGGATACAATCAAGAAGAAGGTATCGACTACGATGAGACTTATGCCTCAGTTGCGAGATTAGAATTCATTCGCATATTATGTGCATTTGCATGTTTTCATAATTTCAAACTATTTCAAATGGATGTCAAGAGTGCTTTTTAAATGGTTTTATAAAAGAAGAAGTTTTTGTAGCACAACCTCCAGGTTTTACGGATTTGAAAAACCATGATCATGTTTTCAAGTTGAAGAAAGCCTTATACGGTTTAAAACAAGCCCCTCGTGCTTGGTATGATCGTCTAAGCTCTTTTCTACTTGACAACGGTTTTTTCAAAAGGCAAGGTTGACACTACACTTTTTATTAAGTCTTTTAATGGCAAACTTCTTTTAATTCAAATCTATATTGATGATATTATATTTGGATCTACTGATGAATCTCTGTGTCAAGAATTTTCTAAGTGTATGCAGAATGAGTTTGAGATGAGCATGATGGGAGAGCTGAAATTCTTTCTCGGATTGCAAATCAAACAAACTGATAATGGGACATTTGTAAATCAAGCTAAGTATACAAAAGACCTGCTAAAGAAGTTTGATCTGGACAATGTCAAACCTATTGGCACTCCAATGGCAACTTCAACAAAGCTTGATTCAGATGAACAAGACAAGCCAGTCGACACACGTAAGTATCGAGGTATGATTGGTAGTTTACTTTATTTAACTTCTAGTCATCCAGATATAATGTTTAGTGTTTTCCTGTGTGCACGTTTTTAAGCTAACCCAAAGGAATCACATCTGTCTGCAGTTAAGCGTATCTTTCGATACCTTAAGGGCACTTCTTCTGTTGGCTTGTGGTATCCCAAAACTAAGTCCTTTGACCTTATTGGTTATTCGGATGTAGATTTTACTGGATGCAAGGTCGATAGAAAAAGTACCAGTGGTACATGTCATTTCTTAGGCAAGGCTTTAGTCTCATGGTTTAGTAAAAAGCAAAATTCTGTAGCCCTATCAACAACAGAGGCTGAGTACATCGCCGCAGGACGTTGTTGTGCTCAGATTTTATGGATGAAACAAACCCTAGAAGACTATGATTTATTTTACACATATATTCCCATTTTTTGTGATAACACGAGCACTATTAATTTGACTAAGAATCCAGTATGTCACTCTCGTACTAAACATATCGAGATTCGATATCACTTTCTTAGAGATCATCATCAAAATGGAGATATAAACCTTGTGTACATAGATACTGAAAATCAACTAGCTGATATCTTCACTAAACCTCTAGCGAAAGATCGTTTCAATTATTTACGTCGAGAATTAGGAATTTTTGACATCAATAATATTAATTAATCTTATTTTATGATTATATATCATTACGCAAAAACTGTGTTAGAGACAAGCCAATAAAGAGTCTGTCTGTCACCACAACTACGGTTGAAGCGAAGCGGTACTTAAGAGTTTCTCGGTGAACCTCCGCCAGCTGGGACAGTACTCCAACAGCTAATCTGAAACAGTCGCTGTGTAACGACATTTAATCTATAAAATAATATTAATTATGTTAATTGAAGTTGAAATTACTAATCTTTGAATTAAATATTTGAAATGAGGCAATGAAAAAGAATGGCAAAAATCAACTATAAAGAACCCTAGGCGAATTCGGCCAGAGCTCTGACCGAATTCGGCCCGAGTTCGGTTGAGGGTATCAGGTTATATATACAGAACCCGAGAAGCCCTTCTTCTTCATTGCTTCCAAACTAATCACAACAGCAGCAGCAGCCGCGAAGGAGCCCCGAACCCTAGCTTTTCACCACCCTCATTCTTCCAATCCAAGTGGTAAAATCAATCCAAAATTTGGATTCGTGCGGAGTTTGTCGTTCTCTTCGACATACTTTGATTTCGAGAGGTATAACCCCATCTTTCTCCACTTTTTAATTAGTGCATTTTTTTGCACAAATGGCACCCAAATTCAATCCTTCAAAGAGGAAGAAGACGAACCCTAGTGAGGAAGGGTCATCTTCACATCCGCATACGAATTCCCTCTTCTTGCCGGTCCAAACGAGCGACGGTGCATTCGACGGGTTTTTCTTTCAAACCCTAGACCAAGCCCTACTGTGGTATGAAGACTTCTCCATGAGATCCATATGCACAGGCGCTCCATTCAAATGGACTGTATTTTCTGATCATCGTCATTTCTTTGAGGTATTAGGGTTACATCTTTTTGTTAAAATCTGCTTCCCTATAGCAACTAATGCCATTAGATTATTTTATTGTAATCTCATATTAAACACTTTTGATGTGAGCACTCGTGTTGGAGGTATTGATATCAATTTCAATGATGACCTCTTAGCGGAGATCCTTGGTATCCCTAATGAAGGTGCACCGCTAGTTGACATCACTGAATTTGATTTTCCCGAAGGCACGACACTCGCCAGTTTCAAAGCAGAACTCTATGTACCTGATAGAGTACGCTCTGGAAAGTTCAAGGCTAACAACCTGAACTTGTTTAACTATGAATTGCATCGCATCATCTATTCCACTATCCTTCCAAAATCCACTTCAAAGGATGATGTGACTTCTCTTGAGCTGTCCGTCATGTACCACATTCTTAAGGGGATTCCATTTTTTGCCCCTAAGACCATGATTCAGATGATGGGTCGTTGTCGTGCAAGAGATAGAAATCTCTCTTATGCGATGATTCTCCCACGCATCTTTCAGCGGTTCGATATCGATCTGTCGACTTGTACTCAGGACCCTGAGCCCAAGTTTCTTCAGTTATCTCGTCGTAGCATGACTGCTTCAGCTCTACCTCCTGCTCCTCCTACTGCACCTCCTCCACCACCTCATCAGTATGCCATGACATTTGAGGGCATACATCAGCATTTATCTGCTTTGCACATCTCGATGACGGACATGGCTCGCGAGCGTGAGTTCCGCGACGTAACCCGCTATCAGGCGCTTGCAAACACTTAGCTGATCTTCACTTCGCCCAGACTGGTCATTCAGCCGGTTCCATCCCTAGAGATCCAGCTTTCTCTGGTTACCGCTGTAAGGATGAGTCTTTTCATGCCTACTTCCATCCCGATAACGCCTATGATTGGTACCGTCCTGACCGTGCTCCACATCGTGATTATGTTGGTGAGTTCTATGCTGGCGCCCCTCCGCATCCTTCTGGCGCTGGTACCTCTGGAGCTGGTACTTCAGGACATGCTGGTCGAGCTGCTGCTGATGATGATGAGGATGATGATGAGGAGATGTGACTATATGATTTTGAGTGATATTTTATTGTGCACTAGGAAATGCTCCGATATTCCAAGTTATTATCAGTACTTTTTTTAGCACGTTTTAGTTTGCTTCAGTACTCTTTTCTTTTCATGGACATGTTTATTATGCCTCAGTTTATGGCATTCAGTTTATTTCAGCACTATGTTTCAGTTTCAGTTTATGATAGCACTATTTCTTATATTGCTTCATTCTTTATAACTGCCTGTAAAATTACATGCCTGTGATGATTTTTTTTTACAATACATGCCTGTGATACTTCTCTTTTATTTCTGCCTTATTTCTTTTATATGTTTTCTCACTATTTGTTACTTATGCATTTGATTGCGGGGGAGCTTCATCTTTTGCAATTATTTTTCTAAGTGACAAAGGGGGAGAAAATTAAAGATCTAACATTTTTTTGAGATAATACAGGATATGAACAATTCTACTTTTTGATATTTTGAACAAGCTTAATGTTATATCATTCATAGTTTGTCAATTATCAAAATGGGGGAGATTGTTGGCCCATTTGGTCATATGGTCAAACCTGATTTTAATAATTAATTAAACTCTGTCTGGATATACAAAGCTAGTCAGGACATCTCGGACTCTTGAACATGATCAAGAATGGCTATCCACTGAATTCAAGACCGAAGATCTATTTGCCTACTCGAGTCTGTAATTCCTTATGCAATGTATTTTCATTTTATTTGAGTCTAGGAATATGTTGTACACCGAGTCGTACTGGCAAATAGGCTGCCCTTAAATGAGTTCAAAATGTTTTTAAAATGACCTCTCAAAAAGGTTTACAAAAAGGTTTTCAAAAAGGTTTTCAAAAATCACCAAAAAGCTTTTTAAAACCCTAACTAAACCCTGACTAAACCCTGACAGAACTCGGACCGAGTTCGGCCAAAGTTCGGTTAGTGGCCGTTGTGATTTTGAATCCTTAGAACTTGGTCCTTCTGCAGTTACGGATTTGACCGAGATTTGCTCATAGAGTTCTGCCCGAATTCTGCCCGAATTCTGTCAGAAGTCTGCCTTTGAA
This sequence comes from Iris pallida, assembly GCA_029216955.1. Taxonomy (NCBI): domain Eukaryota; kingdom Viridiplantae; phylum Streptophyta; class Magnoliopsida; order Asparagales; family Iridaceae; genus Iris; species Iris pallida. Next base: position 33,235,748 of record JANAVB010007399.1, read on the forward strand.
ATTCCTATAAATAGAGAAGGATTTCGATCATTTCAACTCACTCGTTCACTTTCAATCTTCTCGCTATCTAAAGCTTTCAGTCTTTCAAAGAGTTTTCTAGAGCTTTCAATTTCAGATCCCAAGCCAATTACAATCCTCTAGTCGATTTGCCAGTGTGGTACGGTCTAGAAGTTTCTGAGAGATTGTAATCAGAAGGCTTGATTGAATAATACCTCTTCACATTTGAAGTTGGACGAGTTCTTCGTGTCAAAGCTCGCGTTGTAGAAGTTGCAAGGACTTCGTAAGAAAACTTACGGTTTTTCCAATAGTGGATTCAACTGGTAGCAAGAGTTCTACCGACTGGATTAGTCCTCAACAGAGGAAAACCAGTATACATCGCTATCTTTGCGTTTGCTCTCTTAACTCTGTCTTTACTTTATTTCAGTTGTGATTAATATTCTGTGATTGTGCTGCTAACATTGTTTTAATTAGCATTATTCCGCTGCCAACTCTATTCACCCCCTCTTATGTATTACGCTTTACTATTTCGTTCCTACAGGCGTGATGTCGCATGAGCCTAGATTGCGCTCACGCAAGGTAGGTCTATAACGGTCGATTATAGGCTAAGCGACAGGGTCATCGCGCAGAAGTCTTGATACAATAACGAAAATTTGAAGCAAAACACAAGTCATACAAAATACTCTTTTATTGATATTGAAACAAAGATTACAATGTGGCGCAAGGCCAAGAGCACAATCACTCAAGCTCAGTCTTGTCATATTATAAGTCACTCTGCTCTCTCTCTCTCTCATCTCTCAATATAATTTGAGTAGGCTAGCGGAAGCTTTACATAGACGATGTCCATACATTATGTTCCGTATAAGTCTAGACTCCATGCGGCCGTACGCCTCAATTATTAAGGAACTCCGTGCCTCAACGCATCTAAGCGAGCCCCGCGCTACGAGCTTCTACCTGTGCCTGCATATGAAAAATGTGTGGGTATCAGTACTCAACTGTACTGGTGGAATGAGCTCCTCGCCCACCCATACAAAACCAATACGTTTATTTACTTTGTACAACATAATCCCTTTTCGATTGTCTTTCTACTCTTGCCTTAGGATCAGTTTTAGGACATAGACTCTCGGTTTATTTTGTGTCTCTAGACCATCCTGTGCCTTGTAACTAGCAACATACTGATACTTTGCCTCTAGAACCTTTTCATGTCAACGAAGTCAACTTATCAAGTCGTGCTTGTCTTTCGGCCCATACTCAGAGACGTAACTACGCGATAGTACCCAATTTTCATGTGACTATGCTACAAATCCATATTGAGGCCGTGTCTACCATACTGTCGCCTCGTGGCCCTTGCCGCTTTTAATCATCAACCGACTCAACCAAGACTTGTGAACTTAGTGTCACTCAACCAACTTTGTCTTGCGGCGCTTCCTGACTTAAACTCGAACGACTCAAACCCAACTTATGCAATTCTTTCCAACAACTTAAGACTCGATGCCACATCTCGTGTCAAAGTACGGTGTCTGCGTTGTGGCCAAATTTTATTCCCAAATATTTTCTTCTGATCGTGTACATGTTCAACTCAACTCAATCCAAAGGCACATACGCAGATTGCCGCCCATGTCGACTCATCTATATGAAAGGTCACTAGCACCACAAGCAATCATGGACTCTATAGCTTTTGTTAGATGGGCGCCCCTTTCAGCGCAAGTAGCGAGCCCCACTGCAAGTCCCCGCCTAACCCGTGCTATCATCCAGCACAGCTATTTACATGTTTCCTTCGAATCGGTCTCTTGGCTGACGGGTTGCCGTTCGAGGAAACCTTTTCCTTGTCGACAAGTTTTCCAATGACTATGCAAGATTCGACTCGAACTAACGTCTTCACAGTCATTGTTCTTCTAATGTTACCATCTCTCTCAGGGCCAAGTTTAATACTTCTTAAATCTGAGATCGCCTCGATAACCCATGGTCGCTAGCATTCTTTTTTCTTGTCCTATCATTTCATTCGACTCAGGAATGACTATTTGAAAGCCCTTCTTCCAACTCAATTTAATCAACCGTGGCCCGTGCCTTAAAAATACTAAGTCCGTGACATCGTGCCTTAAACCAACTTGAACTCTATGCAACACTACCGCCCAAGTCATACTCTATATGACAGGCCTTACGATCATAAAACCAAGTAATATCGACAACCGCAGATAATATGGAACAGTGCTTAGAATATCTTCGATCGCCTAGAATCACTTAGCCTAACTTAATCGTACATCAAATTGACGAGCAAAGGCTGCGTCAAGCCTTGTATTGAGGAAATGTGCCGTACACACGATCGACTTTGAACAACCAAGTTATTTGAGCGCCTAGACTTATGCCACAAGTCGCACGATGCAACTTAGCTCTTAGGGCGAGCAAAGGCTATGCCAAGCCTTGGACGATGGGACCGTGCATGCTTTATCAAGCGTTATGAGGGTGATGCCTATGACTTAGGCTAACTCTTAGCTTTGTGGCGAAGACCAACTTTTTTCATCTCCCAGGCCATGGGACGAAGGACCGAGTGTCAATTTTGAAAGCCATCGTGCAACACTTCTAAGCCGACCGTGGGACCTTTTTCCATCTTCTAACTCATTCGACCCGACTTGGGATTATTTCCTTAGCTATGTGGATTCATCTCTTTTATTATCAAACCTACTTGTGCATTTGAACACTTTCGTTTTATTAGTGCGAAGGCCAAGCTACGGCAAGTTCACCGAAGCCACCTACCTGAACGAGGAGTCGTCTCGATCGAGCGGGTCTTTGAGCAAGCCGTTGCATGACTAAGTCCAAACGCCGTCGGCATTCCGATTCCTTCGATTGACTGAGCGGGTTGGGGCACTACACTTCCGGTGCACCGTCGAGTGTTGCACGTTTTATATGTTTTAGGGTACATTTGTCTTCTGGGTGATGTACCCACTATTAGATCTTAGGATACATTTGTCTCCCGGGTGATGTATCCACCATTACTTTCTTTTCTTTTTGGCCTGGATAAGTCGGATAGTTGCAGGGTAGGTAACTGGGTTGAATTTCTCAAAAGTGCATATGTTAGTAATTAGGATTGTGATAACCCTAGTTAGCTAATGTATAAAGCCGTACTCATTTCTTGGCCGTGATTGTAACTTGGGTTTACGGGTCGTAACTTGGGTTCCAAAAAAGTTCCTTAGTCATCTTATCATTGTCGTTCTATATAGTTCTCACATGCTCTCATGCCCTTGTTATCTAACATGCCCACATGTTCCAGTTATCCTACATGTTTACACAGCCCGGTTACCTTACATGCCCATATGTCCCAGTTGCCTCCCATGCTCACATGTCCAATTATCTTACATGCTCACATGTTCAGATATCTCACATGCTCACATGTCCAATTTGTCTTACGTATTCACGTGTTTCTATTTACTTTACATGTCCACACTTTATATTATGTCACACGTTAATTACTTTTTGCTTCATGTTGTTTTGCCTATTTTTTTTCTATTCTCGGGATAATTAAGTGCATTGGTAGTACACGAGTCTCGATCAACATTTACTTATTTATGTCTCTATCCATTGCTATGTTAGCTATTGCTGGTTTTGTTAGCTATTGCCAATTTTAGTTCATAGTTTGACTTCCTTTGTGGTACTTGCTTTTGGGGGTCTGACCCCACTGGGTTTTTTTGTCAGATCTGATAGAGGAGCCCGGAGGATCTTTCGTACTAGTTTCTACTTCATTCTCCTACTAGTTATGTATATTATTCTTTTATGGCGTTTAGACTTTGAGCACGTGTTTAGCTCATATTTTGGATCTTAAAATTTAGCCTACAGGCCTAAACATGATTTGCATATTCTAGACTATAGCTAGAGCTTTTCATGTATGACTATTACTCTTGCTAGTTCTTCACTTTGTATTACTAGCTTCATGATCATCTATGTATATGTAGTTTGGAATACTTTACTATTTTATGTTTGATGATCATACTTCTTGTACTTTACATATTTGTCTGTGATTGAGATACTTAGGATTGCTTGACCTAGGATTTGACTGTTGAATTGTAGTAGTAACCGCCATGTCTATACAGCTTATACGTTATTTTGGGGTACTGGAGTACTTTAGAATACGTAGCTGGCCTTGTCCGTCCCTACTTGCCAGTATTCTGGTTCCGGGGCGTGACATAGGTTTTAGTGGTGATCCATATAGGTCTGATTTATCAGATATATGGGGGTTACTGATATGTTGATATATCAGTCGCAATTCTTCTTTATTGACATCCTTTGTATTATTTTATATCTCTAATCCTTTAACCTGATATCTGCCTTGATCGTTGATCATTCCTATTTCCTTGATTTGATCATTGTATCCTTCAACTTTCAGGGGCACTGTTCTTAATCCTTCCGATCATCTTGTTTGGGTTTTGCCGATGGCAGGTCAGCAATCTTCTGCTATGCCAGTTTTGGAGGATCAATCTCAGAATTCAGGAGCAGAGTTAAGATTCGACTTGAGGGCAGTGATGTCCATCCATCTCGATCAGCCAGCTGTGCCCATATAGTCAGTATTTCCAATTCAACCAGAGTCTCACCAATCAGTACCAATGATAGATCAGCATCTAGATAAGGCATCGCCAGAGTCAGGGCATTATGTATCACCAGTACAGTCAACAGTCCGAGCAGAGGTAGTATCAGATCATCCCGATGTGCATGCATTCTTAGGGATCATGAAGGATATGATGGAGTCACAGCAACAACGAGATCTCGTTCTCCAACAAAGTATTTAGATGTTGATAGACCTTAGTGGACAAGGAATACCAGAAGTATTTCAAGCCGAGGACCTGCAGCCAGAAGGAGTACAGATTGGAGCCATGCAGTACCAGTCATCTAGTAAGTCAGCATATCGAATTCGACCTACTGTAGAGGCAGTACGAGAGCACGAGCAAATAGCCAGGAGGACTGCATCCAAAACTGAGGGTCGTAAGAGGTACCATGCACCCTTGTTATGCTTTCCACCTCGACATCCTTTACCAGTACCAGCATAGCAACATCCGTATCAACACCAGGAGTTACCAGTTGTATGTTCCTTCTGTGGAAGGGAAGGGCACACTCATCTTACTTGTCAAAGGGACAACTTTCTATGTTTTTCATGCAGATCACCAGACCACATGATAGGGATTTGTCCCCGGAGGAGTTCAGCTAGATCTTCATCCTTCCAGTTTGCAGTTCCCCAGTTCGGAGCACCAACACCAGTTCAACAGAAGCGAGCTCAGAGGCCTTTATCGACGTAGTCCCATGCATTCCAGCAGGAGGGGCCTCAGCAGTATATGCAGGCCCATGCTCAGAGACAGAGAGACCAGCAGTATCAGGTGAAACAAGAAGCATGTACCTATTGTGGCAAGATAAGGCATCTCAGATCAGTTTGTCGGATGAAGGTTGAGGAATCGGAACAGAGATGAAGAGGAGCATTTTGGTGTATCCCTTATCCCATATCACTTAAGATATATTTATATGTTAACATGTAACCTACATGGGTTAGTATCTTGTATTGGATAGTGTAGTGAGATTTTCCTTATTATGTCATTTAGAAGCCTTTGTTTTTAAATACATTAATCATTGTAACTCTACTTTTTCTAAAATAGAGAAATTAGTCATTCTCCTATAATTGTCATATTTTTTTCCTATATTTAAGTTATTAGCCATATTTTTATAAATTTCTATATTTTATATTTCTAATATCTATTTAGTTCTAGCCTACATGCCAGCCAATGTTAATTCCTATTAAATCCCTTAGACTAGCCATTTCTTTTCTAAACCACAAACCATGTCTAAAAGCTCACTTCCGTAAAAGGCCCATTGTTGAACAACCAACTATTATCCCATAGCCTTCCAATTATATAATTGCAATGGCCAAACCGATGGCATTTCCAACCCATCAATTAGCAGGCCTAGCCCTTTATCAAGCCAAGTGAATGACTAACGGGTCGGGTCATTAGCTAATTATAACCAAACCCTCTTGGTACTCGACCCGTTTTCTTTAAGAAGTTAAGGACATGTTTGGTTATACGTTTAAACTCTCACATCTTAGTTTAGACGTAAACACATACCAAAAGAGTGTTTGGCTACTACTATTCGTTTTTTGATTTTAAATTTTTTTTTTGGAGAGCTAAAGTTTAAACGTTGTTTTCACAAAGCAGAAAAAAGCTATTTTTGAAACGTGGTTTTAGAAAAACACTGTTCCCAAAGCAACAAAAAATTTGAGCTCATCCCAAACTCTTCCGATCTTCTTTCTCCTCCCAGCTATTTTTTCTTCGAGAGCTCATGTTCCCTAGCATTGCCCCTCCGCCTTCTCCTCCCCCGGCCATGGCCAGACCCTTCTCCTCTTCGCCGTTGTCTCTGTTCTCCCCCGGCCATGGCGAGACCCTCCTTCTCCTCGTCGTGATCTCCCTCCTCCCCTAGCCATGGTGAAACCCTCCTCTTCGTCGTGGTCGTCTTTGTCCTCCTCCAGCCATGGCGAGACCCTCCCCCTCCTTCTCGTTGTCTCCCTCCTCCTCCGGCCATGGCGAGACCCTCTTTATCCTCCTTTCCATCACCCATGAGAAGATCGAAACCCTAGCTCGAGAAAGCCGAAACCCTCCTCCTCCTCCTTGCCATCACCTATGAGAAGGTCGAAACCCTCCTCCTCCTTGCCATCAGCCTCTGCGAAAAGGCCGCGCGCCTTGACGTCGACTGGAGGAGGTCGAAACCCTAGATCGGTTGGAGGACCCACCATACCTCGACTTCGACGTCGATTGGAGGAGGAGATCGACCAAAACCCTAACCTTGACGTCGGCTGTAGGAGAGCAGCAGCTCCGGAAGGATGGCCGAGACTCGGAATTGCTGTAACAGTATCGGATACGGCTGGACACAAAATTTATGGACACAAAAATTAAGGACATTTATAATTATTTCATAAAATTTTATTATAAATAATATTTTTTGAAAAAATTTGACCAAACAAATTTTTTAACTTTTGTCTCTCAAAACTATTTTTAGGATGAAAGTAACTAAATATAAAGTCATAATTTCTATACTCAGAAAATAATTTTATAACTTACTTTCAGAAAACTGTTTTTATAATAAGATTTCAGAAAATATATCCAAACGGACCCTAACATTTCCTCAGTTCATAGACCTAACCGATCTCTTCTACCCAGACTTAAACTTGTGTTTCCCTCTTTTTTCTCCATTTCAAAAATTCCTTACCCACAATCACCATCCACGTCACGGCGGTGCAATCTTAACTTCCAGAGTCTTCGAGAATGTCATTAACATCGACTTACTGGAGTTCACCCTCACCGTTGGCTCTCCACCGACTCAAGCTCCTCCAATCCTCATCGTCCGACCGTAATGGCCATAACCGCCTCGCCATGCCTATATATAGGTACCTCCTCCTCCTTCTTCTCCATCTCATTTTTCCTGGCGAAGCCCTGTCCGTTGGCCACTGTCGCATTGACCCTTCTCCTTCCTCCTTGCCGATCGAAGCTCGCGGCCATGGCGACCACAACTCCGGTGGCTTACTGGTGATCGGGCTTCAAAGTCGAGTACATCAAGGAGTGATCGACCTTCGAAAATTTTCCTTGGTGACACAACGAAGATCGACAAGGGGCAGGTGAAGTGTTCTCCGATCCCATTATGTACTTGCAATGGATGAATTGAAGTAAGTTTCCTTGCATTCATGCTTCCTTTCTTCCTCTTTTGATTCGAGGGGATGCCAATCGATCTATTGATCGGGTGAGACTGGACTGCGATTGATCGATCGATCTAAGTGTTGTCAAATCTGTGCGATTAGACTAATCAGACTAGGTGATCTTCTTAATATTTTCCTTTTTCAATTCTTTGAGTTTTCAATTAGAAACTTCTTAGAAAACTCATACGTTTTCGTTCTTATTTGATGCATATTAACTGTTCGATAGAAGGCTTCAACAAGTTTTTCCTTGAGAACAGAACAGTGCGTCCGATTTTCACGACATTGTTATCTATTTCAGGTATATCTATTCATCAAATTCATATGTTCTTGCCTAGCCGACACCAATATGGGTTGGACATGAGTGATTTATACAAGGTTTTAACACTACTTGTGTACACTAGGTTAATCAGGACATAGCTGAAGTAGGTGTTCTTGTTCAGGTGGCAGAAAGAGTGATTATTTTTTAATGTTGATAGGGTTTAGTGACCGATGGCCTAGGTTATAATTGCAATAGGTTTGTTTGTCTATTGGACTGATGATAGGTTAAGTGAAAAGGAATTAATGTGAATTTAGGTGCTAGCATGACCGTTGAGAAGATTAGGTTATTTTGAATGATTTAAGTTTGGTGTTGGATTCATTATGAGTTGGACAGTAGGAAATTGAAGCAAGGAATGGACTCTCGTTTGAATTAGATTAGAGTTTGGGCCAGGAAAGAATCAAGTGTTATTCGGTGTGTTAAATTGACTGGTGGACTTGGACTGATTAGTTATGGAATGCTGGATGTGGTTGGGTCGTAAATGAACAAAAGGAATTGTTGAGTTTTCATTGTCAGATTTGGGCCAGATAAGTTGAAGTTAGGATAGTTAATAAGGCTTAAGTCATGGCCTGCCTTGGTTGGATTTTTTAGTTTTAGTTCATACATAATGATTGTGTGAATAACATTGTCAGATTATGTAGCCCATAAGTTATAGTCATAGGACTCTAGTTGGGACTAAGTGTTATAGGGGTACAGGGTGATATAATTATTTTTATTTATTTATTTATTTATTTATTTATCATAAGAGGACTCTTTAGTTTAGCTTCTAATTATATTTTCTATTTTAGGGGATTAGAAGACATTAACAATCACCGGGAAGTATGTAAGCCCACTTCCTGCATTTTTTTATTATGATTAATTTGGGACCAAATATTTTTATTTGGACTCTAGATGACTAGAAATATTTTCTAGAATATTCTAAGATTTTTTCTGAATTTTTCTTGAATTTTTGGAAATTTTTAGATAATTAAAACCTATAGATTTTATTTTTAAAGGCTTTTGAAATTTACTGTGGGGTCACACGATATTATTTTTAGTTAAAATAATTTTATTTAGGTTCTAGACACTTAGAAATGTTTCCTAGAATTTTCTAGAAATTTTCTGGATTTTTTGCAATTTATTTGGATTTATTTGGTTTTAAAATAAATTTTAAATAATTTTCTGTAATTAAATAAATAATTACACAGTCACCCAGCTAGTGAGGTCCCACGTGTCGGTGCTCAACCGCCTCTCTCTCTCTCTCTCTCTCTCTCTCTCTCTCTCTTTCTCCCCTATATATATACATATATATATCCAAAAACCCTAGTTTATTTCCTTGGTCGATTTTTGAGTTTTGATCTTTGTGATTCTCCGACTTCCTGGAGCGACTGCGGGCAGCTCCGACCTCATTTTCGTACATCATTTTTGTTGTTGAATTCGTCTCGAAGTTGTCTTTTAGAAAATATAGTTTATTTGCTTAGATTTTGCTTGTGAATTTCTGAAAAATTAATCTAGTGTTGGTTGTCCAAAACTCGACATGTCGCACGGTTTTCGAGATCTCAGGAGATTTCGAACTCCGATTTGCGATCCGTTTGAAAGTTTGGAAAGCTGACACGATGATCTTTGACATAATTTTTCCAGAAATTCAATAATTTGTTTAGTATTTTATTTATTACGTTGAACTCAGATTTGATCGATAAATCACCGATTCGGTCACGGTTAGCCATAATGGCGATAACTTTTGACCAAATCGTGATTTTGTGACACGATCGATTCCTGTATATCCGTGGCGCTGAAATCTACCAAGATTCACTTTCAAAATCTTGAGTTCATAACGTTTGACTATTTAGTCAATGGTACGCCTCGATTTGCGTGCCATGGTTTCCAAAATTGGAAACGTGACTTTCTATGACAAAAATTTCTTATTTAAATTATATTTCTGATTATTATTAGGTTAAATTAGGTTTTAAGTGATTTATTTCAGAATTAAATAATAATAATAATAATAATAATAATATTATTATTATTATTATTATTATTATTATTATTATTATTATTATGGGTTTTAATGATGGGTTGGACTTCAAACTTTGATTTATATTATATTAAGTTGTCTATTTGAAATATAGTTTTTGGCCTAAAAATATTATCATAGTATTTTCTAAAACTATAGTTTTGACTTAAAAACACGGTTTCTATATTTTCGAGTATTTACCTAGAACATGTTTTCAAATATCATAATTATTTTCTAAGGATAGGCTATAAATCTTATTTTGACTACTACGATATAGTTTCCAAATATGATGAGTTTTCTATGATAGTTTTCTAAATTATATTATGACTAAAATATAGTATGTTGTTTTGTGGCTATATGAGATTTCAAGATGGGGTTATAAGCCCAAGAATATATTAGTACTTTTCTATCTATATAGTTTTCGAATATAGTAAATATTTTCCAAAATGGTTATATATATTTATTTATTCTTTTCGATTCCTACGTTGATCACGACTAGTCATACGTTCCTATTTTTTATAACTCTGACGATTCTAGGCTAATTGGACCGTTCTGAACCTAATGGCACTGTCTGTTCCATCGTTTGAGGTCGACTTGCATACTTATGACATCTACAGCTATTCTGTGTCAACATGATCATGTCACAAACAACTGCAACTAATTGAGGCAAATACACTATTGTTTTATGTGCTTCTTACATTATAATTCTATCTTTTACTGTATTTTATTGAGTATTCAGATTGTGACACGATTGTGACACGATAGGCTTGATTATATCATTGCTTGTTTATTGACTGTAACGTCCCAGTCCCAAAATACTTAGGACTAGGTACGTATCCATGCCAGCTGCATACATACGAAGTATACTCCAATATCTGGAAACTCGTATGTATACATAAGCTGTAAAATGCAGTAAACCAAGAGTAATCTAATCTCATCCACAATTGAAGAATAAAAGATATCATATAATCAACTGTAATAAGTCTTTGTACAATACGTTGGGCGGAGACAAAGTCCACTACCAACTATCTCAAATAAAAGGTACAAGAAGGAATAGATGAAATAACAAGACCAGCCAAGTGCAATCATCTTCGAAAGGATGGAGAAGATCACAGCCTCGACTAGAACACCTGTAACTATCACAGAAGCACATACCTAGAGAGATAACCAGGTCCTCAGAGGGACGTAACAAGATACAATAATCATGCCATATAAGTACTGAATATAAAATATGCCACAAACAAAAGTAAGTGACAAGATAACAATAAGGTACTCTAACCATACTAAAGTGAACATGGAGTTGAAAAAAAAATCCTTCGACGCATGAGCCCTGGTTGTAAATAGGATCGGCATAGTCCCCATATAGGGCACCACGGGCCTACGTTCGTAACGTCCGAAGATCGTCAGAGGGCATCATGTGCAAGGGGCTACGTCCATAACGCTCTGAAAAACGTCAGAGGGCGTCTGGAGCCTGCGTCTCCGGAGGAGCGCACAGGTAAGCAGGGAAGTACAAAGAAGCCCATACGTCAGGTATTGTTCTCCCCACCCGATGCTCTTATTCAAGTCGCATCCACGACCATATACCTCTACTAACTGCTAAGTCTCCTAACATGCCTCTTTTAGCAGTTAGCCCTAACGCATACACATGGGGGATCAGCCCATACGCAAGAACCTCTACATGCTACTCATCTCACACATCCTTGTGGTACAACTGTGTCAAGGTATATGCAATACACTACAAACGGTAGTCTCTTAACTCTAAGTCCATATGCAATCAAAGGATAATAACAAAAAGTACATCTAATATCACTGAGCAGACAGTAAATCAAGAACTGGAAATAAATGAACAGTGATATATAATAAAATACAAACTGAATATAAACAGTATAATGGCAAGGTATCTTGCCTGAGGTTATGTGCAAAAGAAAATAATCAGCAGCTCGAACAAACAAATAAACGAAGCAAGAAAAGCCAAATCCCGCAGATGACTCCGGATGCTGCAACAAACATCACGAACGAGTTTGGAATAAAAGATACGCCTAGGAAACGCCTGTCCAAAAGTCAAATTCTGGAACAGGGGCAAAATTATAATTTTGGGTCAAAACGATGTCCGCCGTTGGACCCGTTTTGTACCGAAAAGCGTGCCAGGGCCTACGGTCTCTAAAGTCGTCAAACTATATGTCTAAAGATTTTTTTTTCTGAGACGAACTCAACGGTATGTCCAATTTTGGATTCCGATGAGTCGTACACAAAATGGTCTGTTGGCCAGAACTATAGGACCCGCTTTGCACCGAAAAGCGTGCCAGGGCCCATGTCCTCCAAACATAGTAAATTTTATATGAAAACATGTTAGAACGACGCCACGAGTCTAGTGGTGGTGTCGGAGTTGAAATCCGGAGTCCCGGGTTCAAAAACAGAATTTTACAAGTTTGGAATTACGAATTCGGACGGTCAACTTTGGCGTCAAATTCAACCAGTCTAACGTGTTCACAATAAAACGAAAGTTGAAGGGTAGGAAGGAGGTCATACCAGCTGTGCATCGGAACTGACAATGCGCAAAACGGAGCTGCGACGGCGGAGATACGAGTCGACGAAGTTGGTGCTACGAAACTGTCCAAAATTAGTACCAATTAAACGGTCAACTTGGTGGCCGATTTTGATCTATCAAACGATCGAATCAATGGATGAAACTTGACAAAGATGAAGGGCTACATACCGAGATTGAGACGGAAGAAACGGTTCGACGAGCCAACGGTCGGATAGTCCAAAAAATGTGCGCAAAGTTGCTGTGACGAAACACGAATCTGACTTCGTTTTCGTATACGCGTCGAAGGGATCTCGTACGAAACGCACGAATCGACTATTTGGCGCGTCGGGGAGAAAGGTGATGCGCCGGAGGAGGTCGCCCGGGGGTCGCGCACGCATAGGGGGGTCGCCGGCGGCAGCGGCCGGTGGTACGGCGGCGGCCCGTGCGCTGGCTGCTGCTGGTGCATCGCTGTGCACTGCTGCTGCCATGCCGAGTGCTGCTGCTGCTGCTGCGACCCGCTGTGGCCGCCTGCGGCACGGTGGCACGCGTGGACCAGTGGTTGCATCGACGGCCGGCGGTGGCCCGGCGGGGCTGTAGGTGATGGTGGTGGTGGTGATGGTTAAAGATGATGGAGATGATGATGAATGGTGATGATGATGAAGATGATGATGATGAAGAAGGAGATGAAGATGGTGAAGAAGAAGGAGATGAGGATGGTGATGGAGGAGGAGAAGAAGCTCGGCCATGGAGGGGTGGCAGAGGCCATGGGCTCGGCCGAGCATGGGGGAAGAGGTACGTGTGGATGGGGGAGAGGGAGAGGAGTAAAAGTAGGGTTTATATATACTATATATATAGATACCCCTCTCTCTCTCTCTATATATATATATATATATATATATATATATATATATATATACATTATCATAAATATATACATTATCATAAATAGAAACTAAGTAGCTACATACATATGTACCTATATATTTCCATATAATATTATATATACACATGCAATAAATATAAATACAAGCAATAAAATATTCTAATTAATATTATTTAATTAAACGTAATATATTTAATCATCTAAATATTAATATAATAATACTATACTCTCTAGACCAACACATAAATACCTACAGGGGCATCTTTGGACGTGCTACCAGTCTACATGGGCACGGGCTGGATTTGGTTGAGCCAGGTCGGGTCAAAATCGGACATGGTGCAATAATACATTTAATTAGGTATTTATGGTCATGGATAAATAAGTAGCATGTGGGGGCTCAATTTAATAGGACACAAGTGTCGAACGAGTAGTAGACTTTATGTGGGCCATACCCATATTTTGGGTCGATAAGTTTGGGTCGATATCGGGTCCCGAAATTTAATTGGAAGTCAAATCACAATTTATGGGGAATAATTAATTGGCTGAAATTGACCCAAAAGTTGTGCAAAGCAAACGAAGCACAAGATGATGTGTCTGAGTGGGACACGAAGGTCATGGGTGTAAGACGTCTCGAGTAGATCATGCATGGGGAGTTGGTTTCGAGAAAACGACTAGCCTTGTGCTCCCAAATTAAAAGTCACGGCAACGTGCATTTGATGATCAAAGATAAAAGTGGGAAAATTAATTAATGGTCAAAATGGTCTAAATTGACCCGAAGTTGTGCGAAGCAAAATGAGTACAAGGGAACAAATTTGAGTGGGACATTATATACCAAAATGAAGGTAATCTTGCCCACTACAAAACTCAAGAAGGAAGTTTCTAGAGATGGACATCTCTGACGCTCCAAAAATCAAAGGCACGGAAAGGTACATTTAAAGAGAAAATAATCATAATTAAATATTTATTGAAAAATAATCATTTTGAAAATTTGAAAAATAAATCCTAAATTCAGGGGGTTTACATTAACTGTTTAGTGAGTCGGGAGGAGAAATACTCGGTAGGTATTAGAACAAACCTAACTATTGTTATTGTGGATAGCTAAGTCATACACCACACGTATGGATTAGTCGTACCTTTTTATTATGGATAGCCGTCGTATGATGTGTCGTATTAGTCCAGCCGTTCACATGTCGAAAAGTATTTCAAACGTACTGTCTGTTTATTGTACATGTTCATTGCTAGTGTCTCGTTCATCTATGTTCTTACTAATGGTTTCTTGTACAGGTCTATCATTTCCAGTTCATCTACATGTTTCTTTATTTTCTACTGCATCTCTACTGTCTAGCTTATTTTGTATTAAGTTACATTAAATACAATAAGGTTGTACTTTGCTCATTTTTTGACTGGATCGTTGCAGGTGACTTGGCATGTTTCCTACTCTCGCGCTATAGATCATACGGGTGGAGATAGAGATCTTGGAGGTTGACCTTAGATTCTAGATAGAGTAGACACTTCTTATATTTCTGTATTTGGCATGTTTTGTATTATTGGAATTGTAAATAAAATAATTATTGTGAATGAGAAATTATATTTGTTTTATTGCATTTGAGATTGGCTTTGAGACCTAGACAACGTACTACCGTCGACACTGCGGTGTATGCTGGACTTGCATATGCACTCGTATCCCAAAAAACGGGTACGAATCGTAACAAAGGAAGGCAAGTACATGTACTCAGTTTTACTACCACTTTGCATGCGTATCATACTGCACATGATTCTCGCTTGTTATTTCACTTGCTCGTATGTCATCGTGTCACGTCGTGTCGTGTCGGGGTGGAAAGAACACCAGAGGGCATGTAGTCACCTACGCCTGAGCGTGTACCTGATTTTTAGTATAGGCACGATATACCTTATACCTATACTTGCATGTTAGTATATCAGTGCCCTATACAACACGATTATTTACTTGACTGCTAGTATAGAGTACACGATATGCCTTATTATAGACATGCCTGGTAGCATATCATTGCTATATATCTTATTCCTGATAATGTAGCGTACATGGTATGCCTTATCTATATACATGCCTGCTAGCATACCATTGTGCCATACTCTTGACTTGATAACTTGATAGTGTTGTGTACATGGCATGCCTTACTATACACATGCCTGCTAGCATACCATTGCACTATACTCTTGACTTGATAGCCCTACATACTTGCCGGTGTTTTATTGCATATTCATGTAACTAGTGCATATTCTGATTATCTTATATTTACCTGTCTTCAGTTTCTCTCGCTTTAACTGTCTTCTTGATACTCTTTTGGTAAGTATTATTGAGTTACAGTGTGTTTTGCTCCTTTCCTGACTGGATCGTTGATTACATGTGAGATTGATTCCTTAGAGTAATATGGCCAGCAGGAAGACCTAGCAGCGGAATTCACTCCGGATCCTGAGATTTAGTTTATGTATATAATTAGATTTATGTATAGGATTGATCTTGTGAGCCCCCATTTTCAAGATATTAGCTATACAAAAATTTCTTTTTACTAAATATTTTGTTGACCAGTTTGATTAAATTCCTAATTGTCAGGTTATGAATGTCAATGGTTATAAATCATCATATAATCTTAGTAGATTATTATTAATTGGGCTAAATCCATTTATTAACTTAATTTTAGGTTAGTATATGTTTGTTGTTAATCTTAACATTTTACCATACTTTTTATTATTATTTATTTTTAATATCTTCTTTTGAGTTGAATTTTAGAAGGAGAAATGGGAGCTATGGATCTTATAATTGAGGCTTAGGAATATATCAAGTATATGGGTCAGAATATATCTATATTTACTAATCTTGTGATCAACCCATAAACCAGGGCCCAAAACACTGTGGACCTCTTGTTCCCCCCACCCTTTTCAATACTTTAAACCCAACTCAGCTGATAGCCAACCCTACCACCCATTCAATTTAAAACCCAACTTTCATTAGAGTACTGTGCTTCTTCCCAACGGGAAGTAGACTGTAGCTGTAAGCTGCAGCCGACTGCAGTGGCGCAAAGGCACGCGGAGTACTGATGAGGACTAGCCAGCTTCCTCCGCCCCACTTTCTCTCACTCTATATATATACAATATGTTCTCCTCTTCTTACATAAAAACCCTAATCCCAAGCACCAGCTGACCCAAGCTCTTCCATATCACTTTCCCCCCATCTTCATCATCTTCATCGTCACCATATGGTTTGCTTATAGTGTAGCTTTCATCCACTTCACATATATGCAGTTAGAACATTAGGTTTTGTATTGTTATAAATAGGGGGGTTCATACTGAGGTGAAGGATGAATCACTTAGTCTAGGGAGCACTGGCTGGATGGACACAAATCCCTCAATGCGCTATATATATATATATATATATATATATATATATATATATATATATATATATATATATATATCATGGGAGTACTTTTGTAAGGCATGAATGATGACCATGGGAGAGGGAATGTTACAGGAGGTTTATGAGTAAGCCTTAGAGGCCATGAGAACTAATTAAGAGCACTAGCCTATAACTCCTTTTTCAACGGTTACTTTGCTGATGCATGTGCGAACTATGCTTCAAATATAGATGGCTCATGTGACTAGAGGAAGCCCTAACCTGTATATAACTATGAAGAAAATTTCTATATGTTGGTGTGACTCAATATTAGACCTGGGCTATCACAGAGAGAAATAGAAAGAGAAAACAAATGAATTATATAACCAGCTTGGGTTCACACACACGCGCATGGGTGTGTTCTATGCATGCAAGAAACTGGACATGAAGGATTTAATGTTAAGTATTCGAAGGAGAGAACAAAGAAAAAGAACATAGCATATAGAATACGGAAGTATTTCTGGGGTGTTTGTTTTGAGAGGAGGAGATTTCTTTGGCATGGTTTTTAGAAAGGAGGTGATTGTAAGACTAGGTTAGTAGATTGTGTAAATATTTGAACCAGGGCCTTGTATTATAAGAAGGTGTAGAGGAGAATAGTATGTACTGTATGGAAACTTTCACTTGGAAATTAAATATTGTGTGTGTGTGTGTGTGTTCTTGGGATTAAAGGCAAATAAATAAACAACAACATGGTTGATGGGCATTCACCCTTTGGTTGAAGAGTATGGGTGAACTGTGTCATTATTTGTAATGATAAGACAGAGAATAAAGGGAAGTAGATGTGCACACAAAAGAGAATAAGAATAGGAATCAGGTTGTTAGATAAAATTATTCAGGTTGGTTAACAACTCTTTATTTTTACTGATACTGATTCCTAAATAAATAAATAATTAGTTGTAAAATAATTTCTTTTAGGTTTTCTAGACTCTTCGGACTTGGGCATTGGACCATTTATATCTCATCAGATTCCTGATCCATGCAAGTGTACCTTGCCATACTTGTACTTCAGTTACATTATTAAACTCTTGAATATTATTTATGTGAATTTATTGCAACACCTAGGGCCGTGTTCGGTACTTCGTGTCCGAATCACATTCGGGTGCCGATGGACGTTAGCGCCATCGGGTATCGACCTTAGACATTCACATTTGCATTACCGCGACAATTCGTTACGGCGTACATCAGACCCTAGGACAGTTTCATGGTTACTTCATACTGTTGGATTCCCGTACATGATTTATATCTTGCTATACGGAAATCCATGATTGATTCTAGGATGATTACTTATGATTTTTAATTGTACTTACTAGTATGACTCAATGTCCTAGCTAGAGGATCTGGCCGAGTGTCTCGTGGATGCGATTCGCAAGATCACATGGGAGGGAAGAACATACATCGTGCGCTTAGGCTACTTTCCCTCATAGTATGTCGTTGTCTCATTCCAGAGCTTTAGAGATTTTGTAGTTTGCCACAGTCCATATCGGAATGTGGGGTATTCATAGTTTGCTGGAGTGCCTATCATGTCTTCGGGGTACACCGTGACAGTCCGCGTATTCGAGTGATGTTTCTTAAATTGCATTAGCATTATAGTTGGTTATGTTAGATTCACCCACTTTACCGGTTGTACTTACTTTATCTTTTTATTATTATTGTCGTACATTTGGCATGTATATTATCTAACTTGTTGCGTCCCACTGAGGACCTGATTTTCTCTCCAGATTTAGTCGCATGGTCTACAAAAAACTTGCTGGATTGTTGATGTGCTTCCATTATATTTTTTATATGTACTCTTTGCAGGTATTAATTCCTTCGTAGTTTATATGTTTTATTTCCTGTTGATATGATCGCTTAGTAGCATAGTATTAATAAACTCATATTATTCCTTTCGAGTCTATTCGGGCAATATGATTATAAGGCTGCAGATTGTATCTTATATTTCCCCTTTTTTATGTTCATGTTTCTATGGATGAGATTAGTTTAGACTTCTGGATATTTACTTTATTCTAATGCACTCTACAACTTAAGTGCTACTTTAATGGTTCCATTAAATTGGGATAATCATTAGAGTAGGACTCGCTGGCTTTGCCACGTGGCTCGGTTCCGTATTTTTGGAACTGGGCCGTGACAGATTTGATGTGATGTATTGAGTGGGGATGTTGTAGCATTTATATTCTTTACCAACTTTGTACCCGAATATTCGTGTATAAGCATGTAATAATAGTATAGTGGTCTATGATTGGTGGATAACTCGTGATAGACGCTGTGATGAGTAGACAATATTATTGATGATGGCTAGAACAGATGACTGACTACCGCTGTCAACGACAGCGTAGGCCGGGCACGACTCGATTCGTACCCAATTATTCTGGAGAGAGTCGTGACAATCATGTTCAATATTGAGTGATCCTTGGTAAAACTATCGTAGAACTTAACATACAGTAATTTTGAATACCAATAGACGAGTATTCATATATCACATAGCCTAGGATGGTTTTTACGTACTCGATTCGTCGAATTCTGGGAGCATAACGTAACACTTTTTGAGGCACGATGCTTCATATCTCGATGGGATCTTGTAAGCATTAAAATAAAATAAAATTTTAAAAAAATGACAAAGTTTCAGTCTTGTAAAGCCCTACCTAAAGAATAATTTTCTCGTTGTCGTGAACGCTACTCGTAAGTACAACTGAGTGTCACTCTCAAAAGTGTGCCACAAAAGAGTAGAAATTGGCTTCCATATCATTTTAGGTGCATGGTACTTATGCGCTTAGATATGAGAAGCTACTCTGGCTTAAGAGTTTGTCAGCTATCAAGCTTAAAACTGAGAGGACTTTCTACGTGGCAAGCTTAAATGATTGCAGTGTCAACTAATTTGCAGAGGAAATTAAAGTCTATTATTTACTTGTCATGTGGATACTTGACGTGTTGCGACCTCATGTTAGAAAGTGAGGTCGGAGATATCACTCATAGATAGTGAATCCCAACCTCGTCCACATGCAAATAATGGTTCCTAAAACACACATTACCATGCATGTACCTAGCCTATCCAATTTTCGTGATCGTTGTTATACTACTAGCTACCATGCTTTCACCTTGTTCTACTATAATGTTTTCTCCCATATCCGTACTAACTACATGATCATGATAAACATGAGAATCACGCAATACATGATCATAGTAGTACGTACAAAAAACTTGAAAATATAATGATACAAGAATCTTACTCACTTGTGTGAAACATGCATATGTGATATAGCAATATAACAGGGTAAACAAGATAGGTAAACATGATACACTAACTATTCATGAAATAACATGGTAATATACGAAAATAGTAAATATAATTGTTATGTACTTGTACTTGCCTAAACTTTTGGGTGAAAAGGTGGAGATCAACTCGACTAGACTATCAGGACTATCCTATCTAAAGATCCACAATCATCAATAACACAAACAAACACACATACTCTCACAAACAATATCAACAAAGTTACTGCCTAGGCAAGTCTGTATTTATCACGTTATGTAGGTGGATTACTTATTTAGAAAGTTTAACTATTATATAGACTAAAGCAATCTAGACCGATTATTCAATATTAATTCTGATTTATGGATTAATAACTAAAAAGTTAAGTTCGTACCTCGAAATTTGCACATTAGTACCTACAGCACGCAAATCGTGATAAGATGGTTAACTGCAAGGTTACACTACAACAAAAAGATCTATTAATGACGCTTGATAAGTGGATTTCATGACGGCTGATAAAAAAACGTTATGAAAGTTCGAAATGCCTTTTTTCTATGACGGTTTGGGCTAATTTTGGACTTTTTATAACGTTTATAAAACAAAACGTTATTAATATTTTAGAGCGGTGGCAAACTTGTAATATTTTTAAGTTCAATTTTTTGTGCAAAATGCTAAGAACAGCCCGCTCTTCAACAAAATTTTTCCTCTCCTCTATTCTGGTCTTCTCCTCCTCTTCTTCTCCTTCCTTTCCCCCAACTCCAAAACCCTAACCCGAACCACAAATATCTCAGCTCAGACCGCTTCGTACGTAAACCCCTAGTCCACTCCCTCTCTCTATCGGCTCCATCGGCGGCTCCAATGGCGCAGAAGAAAGACGGCGACGGCCGTGCCAACTCCGATGACCCCGACGAACTCGCCCGAACCACTCTCCAGGCCGTCCTCCTCGCGGACAGTTTCGTCCAGAAGTTTCGTCCCATCACTCTCGAGCGCCCAAAAGTACGTCTCACCAAACCCTAACCCTAGAAAACTCCTAAAATCTCTGAACCCTAATTTTGAAATTCCCAGGTGCTCCTCCCGCTGGTGAACGTCCCCATGATCGAGTACCCTAATTTCAAAATCACCGACTTCCTCAAGAAGGAGGTGGAGGTGATCCACCCGTGGCCAGAGTGGATCGAGCTCCTCGAGCTCCTCGGCCACCAGAACTACTTCGACCGCCGGACCTCCTTCTCCTCCGCCGAGGGCGGGCTAGCGGAGGAGGTCCGGGAGGAGGTGGGCTTCGACTTCTCCCGCGACTGGATCATCGTGCGCAACGCCTGCATCAACTTCGCCCGCGACCGCTTCGACATCCTCAAGTATGGCGGTGGTCAAAGTTTGTAGCTTTTTTTTATGCTGTTAAAGGTCTGAGCTTTTTGTGGTATTGTGGTTCAAATCATTTGATTTTATCGTCTGAGTCTTCTGACTGACAATCTCCGTGCAGAAGCAACATGCTCATGAGGCTATATTAAGACAGTTAAATTGTGGCAGGCAGGTTTCAGAGTTTGGTGTTATCCAATATTTTGTTTGACATAGATTTTCATGTGTGGAATAAATTGGACACTAAACACTAGATAAGACTGACTTTGCCAATCTTATTTCAGGATTGCTGCTCCACCAAATATTCAGGCATGGACCAAGATGGCCGAGACATATGACAACATCTCTGGCACTGTTAGTAAACAATAATCCCTCGTTCTGTTTCTGTGCATCTTTTCTTCCAAAATGTTATATCTGGTGAATTCTGCAGGTTAAAATTGCGATGGTTGGAAAGTTTAAGGGTTTGTCAGATACTTATTTATCTGTAGTAAAGGTGCGACTGTAATTTATGCGAAGATTTAAGAGTCTTGTAATTGTTATCTGTAGCATTTCTTTGTCTTGAAACGAAACTTATAATAAAGTTTTTTTTTTGTGAATGAAAGCACTAGTTAATATAAAGATTAGAGCCACTGATCCTTATACTATTTGTTTTAATGGGGTCAGGATCGTGAACATTAAGCTATAATGTTGATTTAAGTATATACTCACTCATCCTAGATCCTGAGATCCTTGCCTCATTTGTTTCACTTACTGTTTTGTGTAATTGCTCACAGTTATAAATAATAAGCATTATAAATTTCTTTTCTTTTCCTTTAGCACCTTATTTCAAGCAAGTCCTCTAAAGTATAAGGCATCCGAATAATTCCACTTCCCAATGGCATCTTTTGTTTTCAAAATACATAGGCTAATGGATAATCCTATAGTGAGACGGAAAAGTTGCAGCCATCCATCTCTTGAAATTATTTTCAATTGGTGTAATTAACAAGCTACTCTATGTTAGGCTCTCCTACATGCCTGTGTTGCATGCTCTCTGAGGCCATCAGTTGAATGGATTGCTGCATCAGATCTAGAAGATGAAAGTGCAAGAATGGTATAGGTCCCATACTTCAATTCTACTAGGGCATCTAATCTAATCTTCTAATAGTGTAGTTTCTCTAAGTCAATTTTTCTTATACAGACACCAGAAGCACATGCTTCAGCATGGAAAACTCTAAAGGTACAACTCTGATGGATAACCTTTCAATTGTGTGATACTTGTGGCATATGTTGACATTTCCTCTTTATTTACATCAATAACTTAAACATCCAGGCCTCTATATGACTATTTTGACATTATTTAAATTTAGAGTTGTGCATGCATTTTGGTTCCTGGTGGATTTGGTGACCGTGGCATGCCAGGAATGATATTGGCAGCGAAGTTTGCTAGAGAGAATAGTGTACCCTATCTTGGGATTTGCTTGGGGTTGCAAATATCTGTTATAGAATATTCCAGATATGTATGTGTATCTTCTGTTTTTTGCAGAACCTGCTGTTATGATGTAAAATTGCAGTCTTTTCCCTGAATGACATTTTATCTCGTTTATTGTGTAATGATTAGGTTTTGGGATTGGAAAGGGCAAATAGTGAAGAATTCGACTCTCAAACACCACATCATGTTGTTATTTTCATGCCTGAGGTATTTTGTTTATCAACACTGTTTACTTTGTGCTTCAACCACTAAAGATGGTAGTTCTTGACCACATCAATTTGTGAATGCAGGGATCAGGAACACACATGGGAAGTACAATGAGATTGGGGTCCCAGATAATATTTTTCAAAAATCCTGATTGTGTCACTTCAAAGCTGTAAGCTTTTTCTTCTACCTACTAATCTATTCTCATACAATTTAGTTTGAAAAATATAAAATTGCTGGAGATATCCTTTCAGTTTGTAAATGCCATTCCTTTTTGTTCTGTCTTAATGTGTCGAGGAGATGAGTGTGATTCCATACACTTCATCTAAGGCCCTTTTTTAGACTACGGAAACTTTGAGAATGCTCCTAAATTGCACCAATTAAATTGCACCAAATTACATTCAGGCCTTTTTATTACTACAGGTAGGTATTTTAATGCTTTTTACCCCTTGTTTCTTTCATGTCGATTTAATTTTAGATTCAATGTATATGAAAGTATTTTATTACATGATCCTCAATTGCTAGTTTCTTGTTGGAAACTTGGTACCAACTCTTAAGACATGAGGTGGTCTTTTGATAATATTTTTTTAATCTTTTTTCAGGGTTTTGCTACGTGATGCCGACAGTTTTGATGTGCTCAAAGTTGAAGCCAATGTACTAATAGTTTTGAGGATCTACTTACTAGTAGTAGTTGTAAATATATGTATTTGGATGTCCTATTTTGAAAAAATGTAATGAAGATGGTGATATATATTATGTATATATTTGTAAATGGATTAAATGGGACTCTATGACATTTAGATGTTTTCTTGTGAATATGGTTCAAAATGAATGTTTTGAAATTGAATTGAGCAACATTGAGCATTGATCTATAATTTTTTGGAAAGTAATATATAAATGTGCAGAATTGAGCGTTATAAATGTGCTGAATTGATTTTATAGAGATTATCTATTCATAACGCTTTCAAACTACGCTGAAAATAAGTGTAGCAGAAACTCATCATATTCATGATATTTATTTTATGACGCTTTTAAAAAACATTTATAACACCCGTTTTTATCACGCTTTCTTTGGAAAAAAAGCGTCATGGTTAGTCATTAATGACGATTTTTAGCTGTCATTAAAAGGTATTTCGGTTGTAGTGTTAACGATCTCATTTTGACGATTTGTACGTTCACTTTGTCCATTTTAGCGAAACGAGATCACTAGAATTGACGGATTCTCGTTTCGCTGTACGAACTTTGAGATATCAAACTGATACGAACTAACTAGATAATTAAAGACTAGGTGGTTTGATTTAACAAACAATGTCAAATTGCTACGAAATTTCATGAAGAAACATAACAAGAGTGAAACGAAAGAAACAAATCAAAGATCTAACGATCGGATCTTCCAAAAATATAAATCATCGATCTGGACAAAATACAAGATTAGGATTCACACGTGGTGCACGATCAGAATATGGATGACCCAACCGTGCGAATCAAAATAGACATAAAAAGCCAAGAGTTACCTCAAAACGGATCACGAATCAGACCTCGTGGTGCGAATATACTACTAATGGAAGATGAACATTATAATGGACACGATCAGGACACAACCTAATGTTACTATTGAAATTCGCCAACCAAACAATGTCTTGGTGGCATGAAATTTTCGATAATTATATAGGTCAACCCACGAAGGCAATGTTGATGTCGGATCGAAAAAACACATTAGATTTTGTGTGGTGAGCACACGAAGTCTCTGACACAAGTAGACTTCTTGTGCCATGTCGACAATCATAATGGACTTTGTGTGTTGTGCTCGGTGGACGACAAGAGTCGAGAAGAGGCTCATATTGAAGGCATAGTCGAGAGAAAGGAGTAGGTGAAGTTTGGATGATTTGGAGCACATGAAGGACTCGAACACGCCAAGTGTCCCATGGTCGGATCCAAATAATCACTTACTAAAATGGAATCAATTGTGTGGAATAGCAAACATAATGTGTGACTTGTTGTTATTTGTTAACCTTACAAAGACGTTACATCGACTTCAACGAAATATGTCCCAAAAATGCATAAATATATCATGAAATTGATAACAAAACTCACGTGAATGGTTCATTTCCTGCGTGCTTATTGCACCAGATTCATTTGAGGTACATCTTATGGCTCATCATCTCAGATTTTTCAACACCAAACGTTGTTCATAGCCTGTCACACACCTCCTCTTCAACAAGACGTTGGTTATCATTGTTGGTTTTCCACTATGTCTTGCGACATGTTTAAGCATACTACTTGACACAAAATAGAAACGTTGATCATTGAAAAACAATGACACAAGATAACGAGAACAGAAACTCTAATTCTCAAGTTCGAGAATCAAAAGAGAAATAACTCTTGTTATCAATTAAAATAATAACAAAGAAATTATTTATTACCTTATACGTATTCCTATTTATACAAGAGCAAATATCAGTTAAATTAAATAGGTGAAGCATGGATGGTTCGGTTGCTTGGTCATCCCAAGACCAAGCATTGGATGGACTGTACAACAAGTACTATACGATTATATTGCGGTTTAAAAATGGCTCAGAAATGAGTCGTCCAACCGTACATAGATCATCCACCATTTATTTATTAAAAAATTATGAATAAAAAAAAACTATCTCTCCATTTTTACGTACACACACACACACACACACACACACACACACACACACACACACACACACACACACATATATATAT
The DNA here is from genome assembly GCA_029216955.1 of Iris pallida. Lineage (NCBI taxonomy): Eukaryota > Viridiplantae > Streptophyta > Magnoliopsida > Asparagales > Iridaceae > Iris > Iris pallida. The sequence continues at coordinate 33,261,622 of JANAVB010007399.1, forward strand.
ATATATATATATATATATATATATAAATTAATTTAAAAATATTTAAAAACTGATTTTAAGGTGAAGAAATATTTAAAAAAATTAAATTGTTTAACAAATCTAAATTCAAATATATTTAAATATTTGAACTATTTTTAACTATATTATTAAAAAAATATGTGCAACACACATGAATTTACTAGCGGCTTGGAAACTACTAAAAATAAGTCGTCCAAGTAGTATGTATGTCATCCACCATTTACATTATATATATATATATATATATATATATATATATATATATATATATATATATATATATATATATATATAAATATATATATATATATATAAAATATATATATATATATATATATATATATATATATATAAAAATATATATATATATATATATATATATATATATATATATATATATATATATATATATATATATATATATATATATATATATGTATATATAAAATATATATATATATATCTCCTTATATATATATATATATATATATAAAAATATATATATATATATATATATATATATATATATATATATATATATATATATATATATATATATATATATATATATATATATATATATATATATATATATATATGTGTGTGTGTGTGTGTGTATGTATATATAAGGAGATATCCACATCCCCCAAATGACCTCTAGCCTAGTGGTTAAGAGAGATGCATGCGACCTGAGTGGTCAGGAGATCGATTTCCGGTGGAAACGTTCGCCACAATTACCTTCTTTCAAAAAAAAAATACCCATATTCCCGATTTTTTGCATCCCCAAGCATCCCAATGACTGACCTATTGTAACCTCATTTTTTTTCAAAATTCATATTTCATGTATAAAATTCCTTCTTAAACTCTTCCAATTGCTTTTCTTAAAACAATTATTTTTTTTAACCAAATTAAATCCATGGGCTGAACCCTAGGCCCATTCCCTTGAGTGGCAGGAAGCCTAGGTCACTTCTATTTCAGAACCTTCATGAGCCTCTCTAAAATTCTATTAGCTAATTACTCTTCATTCTTCTACTCTTTCTTCCTTAAAACATTTCAAATTCAAATTCCTGTGGAGAAGCTTCTCTAACTGTATGACAGCAGAGCCATGTGCTCCCTGCCAAATTTTAGTTTCCCCCCAAAATTCCTAACGGCCTATATAGGATCGGCTTCTCTCTCATTCTCCTTCATTCCTGCTCACATCTAAAATTCAATTCCTAGAGAGAGTTCTTCCCCAACTCGAATCAGAAGCTTTGTGGCATGGCGCATGGAGGATGATCGACAACCTTCAAGGACGGCATCAACCCTGGTAATGACAGTCTTGTGTCATTTTTTCTTGCTCAACAATAATTAGATCGTATGGTTAATAGAACGAGCGTCCTGTTTCAGAATTCATCTCAAGATTAAGTCAATCAAATCAACCACTGATTTGCAAGGTGAGATCTACTTTTGTTTGAACAGCTTGGATTCATAATTTCTTTCGATTCTTGTTTTGATTTGGTTGAGATGTAGTCTCAGAGATTAGATCGGAATTTAACTCCTCCATCAAATTCTTGGATGATTTAGTCAATTCACTTGAGATCAGGAAACTGGTGAGATAGATTCAGATTTATCAAATTGAGTTGTGATTATCCTGTGATAAGAGTTTAATGTTCTATTTAATTCTTTAGAACAATGATGGAGAGTGTCCTGATTCTTATAGTTTTCTGAACTTCCATCTTCTTCATACCAGAAGTTTTGATTCGACCTGTGGTAAGTTTTCGAATCTCAAGACCTTCCTCCTGACTTTGGATTTTATTGAAGACCTAAATTAGGAATAGGTGTGATCATAATTAGTTCCTGTGTTGTTTCTTTGCAATACTCGAAACAGGGTTCCAAGGATCAAGATCAAGATCGAGACAAGTAACAGTGGACTCGTGCTCTGTTTGTGATATCTGACCTTACAATTATCAGGTAACCCTTCTTGTTTAACTCTTCCTTAGGGTGTTATAGTCATGGTAATATGGCTTTGTGTGTATGTTCATAACTCTATAGGAAGTCTTGGATTTTGTTGTTCACTGGAATTGTGAGGGCTGGGGTCTGAACAGGAGCTGTCCTAATTTAGGGACTATGTATTGAATTCATTTGGACTGAGTGTTTGGCCTGAAATTTTAGTTAGGAATTAAGTTCACTGATTTGTAGCTTGTAAGAATCAAATAATGTTGGGAACTGAATTGATACTAGGCTATGGTTCTAGACTGATAGTTGGGGTGAAATTAAGATTGTTAGGCATTAGCTCTTATTAGACTGATATGTTAGTTGAGTCATATAGTTGTATCAAGTTCCTAAATTTAGATTGGCATATGCAAGTCCTGATGAGGACTGATACAGTGAATCCTACAGGAAGTTGATGTGCATCAATTCTATGTGGTCTGGCTGTACCAGTCCTGATTGGGACTGTCTTATCTGAACCTGAACTGTGGTTTTGAGACTGAATTACATCAGTTTAGACAGGTATATGACATTCCAATCCAGGGTTAATACCTTGTAGTTAAGGTTCTGGGGTGAGATTGCAAATCTTAGCTTATGAATATCAGGATTTAATTGGTATTAGTAGTTCTCAGTTTTACTTCTTGCAATACCCATATAATGTTAGTGTTTGGTCATTAGCCATTTTAAACAATCTAGCAGTTGGGATTGAAGTCCTGAATTCTAGTATGAGTTTCATTACCTATGGTTTTTTTTCACATTATATAGAGAACCAATTTACAGATTTGGGGTTGGGCTGTACAGCAGGTAGGATGGTCTCAGTATTGGCTAGGACTAGTGTATCACTTTAGCTGAACCTTACATGTTAAGCATGAAGGCACTATCATCTGTCACATGAAGTTCTCGTTTAGAACTGGGAGTATCAATTCATGTGTGGTATGGCTTGACTAGTGGGTTGCCCTGTCACGACCCGCACCCTGAAGAGGGGCACGAGTACGTGATTACGTCCAGCCTACGCCGCAGTATCGGCAGTAGAACGCTGTATATAGGGTCTGTAAATACTACGAATAAAACCAGATAAATGTACCTGTACAGTATATACACTCCGAATGGAGGTGACATAGCAATACAGTCTCAATCACATATATCAAACTAAGGTAGATAGCACGGAAAGGAAAATATGATAGATAAAACAGGAAATGAGTCCAAGAACCACAAGTCAGAGCTATACACAAACATCCATGGTCTCAGAAAATATATAATAGATACTACAAATCTGAAAGTGCTAGCTGGCTCGCAGGCCAAGCAAATCTAGCTAAACTACACTACTCAGGGTGAGCAAAATCTAGTGGCTCAACCAACAAGCCACAGTCTAAGTCTACTCCGTCAGACTCTACCCATAGTAGGTCGGGCAATCAGCCTCTGAATCATCTATAAAATTTGTCAACGGTATCCTGTCAGGAAAATAAGCAAGTACAAACACCAACAGCAGTTCCATATGAATTGACAAATTCTATAAGAGACAGTGTAATGAAATACAAGACAAAATCAACTGGAAATATATATAATGGTGTGAGTACTGAAAAGGACGACGATATGAATGTATATAGGACGACTTGGGAACTGTTCGGAAAGCCGAGTTACAACCCCTAAACCAAACAAGGATTGGGGCTGTAACCCTTCTCCCGAACAGAACTTAGTCACCACAGATAATAAATATAAAAGGTGCCTTGAATTATTAGTGCGTCATGTGATCGGCTTGGAAAACATGTTCAAGCTTTCCATCCGACCGGCTACAAACAAATAACAAGTGTGAAACAAAAAGTGTGAAGATAAGGCCGGTCACCATAGAAAGTTATGAACAAGTAGCCATGGACAAGTGTCGAGTACAAGTATGAAGCAACAAGTGGGTATTTTGATCACACAACCACTAATAACTCTCCATCCCCGAATAGTATAAAGGATCCGGACATAACACGTCATGACACGGGATTTAAAAGCAGGTGATCAGCCCACTCCCAAGTCCATGTCTATACAAGTACAAGTAACAAATCGAGTCATGTACCAATATACCAATAATCCGGGAACAATGTCTCATGACAGGATCCGACATATACTAGTCCGTGAAATATCGTGTCTGGAAATCAAGTAAGACACTACAATCGGATCGGATATAGCAGATATCAAAACAATAAAAACTATCAGTGAATGTACTCGCCTGTGTCCTGTGCTGATAATGTGAACAGACGCTCAGAGTAATCACAGACCTAAAAATGAGATACTAC